>VWZP01000481.1:444257-673979 GCA_013396995.1 Dicaeum eximium | reverse complement strand
CCCCCCTCCCCCCCCCCCCCGCCCCAGCCGGCTCAGGGCCGGTCCCAGCCCTGAGGGACCCTCCCGCCACCGCCGGAGTGCGGACGCCATTGAGAACCGCGTTGCCATAGCAACCCCCCTCCCGCCTCAGAGGCCTCGCCACAGCGGGGCAGCGATCCCCGCGCCCCCCTCGCCGCCTCACGGCCCCCGCACGGAGGATACAGCTTGAAGCCGCGGAGGATCTCCTTGGCCCGCTCGTCCGTGGCCGACATGGTCCTGCCGCGCCGCGGGCGGGCGGACGGGGCTGGGCCGGGCCTGGCGGGAGCGCGGCGGTGACAGCGGAGCCTCAGGACCCCCCGCCCCTCCCTCCCGCGCACCCGCCACTGCCCGGCGCAACCAACCCCAGCGGCCGCCCGCCGCCGCGCCGACCAATCAGCCCCTGCTGTCCGCTCCTCGCCCCGCCTTCCGGCCCAGGATTGACAGCGCTCCTGACCACTCAAACAGCGCTCTCCCGCATTCAAGGGTGGGTGCGCAGCGGTCGCTGAGACTTTTCGGTTGGGCCTGACGTGGCCGCGGTGGAGGCGCCGCAGGATGACCGGGCAGGGGCAGCGGGCGGTCCCCGCGCCCGGGAGGCCTCAGCGGGGAGCAGTCGAGGGGGTGAGAAGCCGCCCGGGCCTAGTCAGCGCCCGTCGGGCGGTGGCCGAACGGTCCCGAGCCGCTGGAGCTTGCCTGGCGCTTCTCCTCAGGCAGTCGGGGTCCCAAGGTTTCGTCTTCGGGACTGTTCGGCGGAGCTCCAGCCTTGGACTCGGGTGGTGCTGGGGCCTGGGTGCTCAGACCCTGAGCAGCTTCTGCTGGAGACCTTCAAAACCCACCTGGACGAGTTCTGTGGTTGGACTGGATGATGGCCAGAGGTCCCGCCCAAACCTCAGTTCTGTGATTCTGCGTGTACCGAGGCCGGAGCCAACGGGACCAGCACTGTGGAGAAGGTTTAAAATAAATAGCCTGCTACCCCCTGGAACAAAGGCAGCCTTTTATGTGCTGCAGAAATTTGAATCACAGATCAGTTTGAGTTGAAAGGGATTGGAAGACTATCCAGAGTGGCCTTGAACACATCCAGGGATGGGGCATTCACAGCTTTGCTGGGCAATCTGTGTCAGTGCCTCAGCACCCTCAGAGTAAATAATTTCATCCTTATATCTAATCTAAATCTGCCTTCTGTCACTTTGAAGCCATTTCCCTTGTTCTAACACTAGAACTCCCATCACCTTCTAAAGAGTCCCTCCAGCTTTCTTGTAGGACCCCTTCAGGTGCAGAAAAGCTGAATAATGTCACCCTGGAACCTTTTCTTCAGGCTGAGCAATGCAAATTCTTTCAGCCCTTGCTCACAGGAGAGATGCTCCAGCCCTCTAATCATCTTCATGGCCTTTGTGTTTGTGCAGCAGAGTTGATTGTGTAGGGGAAATTCTCAGGTTTGTTAGCACATCCCAGGAGCCAGGCTGCTCTTTAACATGAGCAAACGAACCCCTCTCTTAACAATCTGAGTGCAACTGGTAAAAGCATTAAGTCATGGTAAAAATAAAGCCAGCAGTTGTAACCCAGTCCTCAAATGAGGACCAGTGAACAGTCAGGGTGCCATCAGTACACTCACTCATGGCTCCACTTGCCTCCAGATGGCCCACTGTAGAAAAGTGGAGAATGTGAGCCTTAATAAAGGCTGCATTTAATGCATAAGGTCAAGGCCACTGCCAGTATCACTGAAAGATCTTAATAATAAAAATAGGCAGCATTTATTTCCCTGATGTATATGATCTGTGCTCAATTTCCCACCATCAGTTTAAGTGTATGAAGGGGTCATTTTGAGTCTGGGCAGAGTGCCACAGGTGAGCTGTGCAAATATATATCTATGTTTTATTAAGAGTCCATCCTGGATTTTGGCTAGGCTGTGGAATTGCATGCTGTCTAAAGAGGAGGGACTAAAGATCACCAAGCAAGCAAGACAAAAGCAGACCTGAAAAAGGCAGAAACAGATGGTTGTATGTAGGAAATGAGCCTGCCAGGTGGAAGTAAGACAAGCTGATTTACAGAAGTCATAACAGACTCAATCCTGTCTCCGTTCAGGCTCCTCAGAGGTGAAAGAGCCAGAGACCAAATGGATCTCATGGAAAGGAGCTCTTGCAGCTTTGAAGGGCTTCTCTACCACAGGGGTAGGGATGTTTGTGAAGTTTCAAGTTGGAGCCTTTCCTGGCCAAGCCTCAGAATTCCCAAATTCACCTTGCTGTGCAGGGAGGCACAGGCCTCTCATTCATGAACTCCTGCAAATCACAGAAGAGCCCATGGCTGAAGTGTGAAGCTCTTGTGACTAGTGCAGGGCCAAGCAGCAGTGGAACACATGACAGCAAACTCAGAGTGACAAAAACCCTGGGATCTCTCAACTCCTTGGGCTGCATTAACACAAACAGCACTCTTGAGCACATCATCTTAAAAATCTGCTTGTAAGAAAGTTGCTGCAAATCCCTCTATCCCTTGGTGCTACTTAGAACTGAAAACTTTTCCTTCACATCTCTGGCTGGTGTGGCAGTTTCTGAGCTGCCACTGCAGGTGAGAAGATGCCTCTAGCCTGCTTTCTGCTTCTCCAGCAGCTGTTCTCTCAGGGTGCAGGTAGAGGAGCTGGTGTTTTCTGCAGAGCAGCATAACTGGGAGATGGTTTAGTAAACCAGGGCTTCATCCCACCCCACTCTTGATGGAAGAGGTTGTACAACTTCACATCTACAACCAGCCTAAGCTGCTTGCCTGGCTGAGATGAGAGCCCAGCAAGCAACTTAGTTCCTGGATCCTGGGAAATAAAGAGAGTTTGGAAACCTTTCAGTAGGGCCTGGGAGCTCCCCTCCACCATGCTCTGGAGGTGTGACCTGGCAGCTGCAAGGACTGAGGATGAATGGATGAAGGGTTGTGGAAGCACGCACAGGTGGGTAGTGAAAGATAAGGAAAAATATAAGAAACACAAAAGTATTTTCACTGTTGGCCCTCTCCTTGATGAGGTCAGGTGTCCTCAAAGTCTGGGGGTCCAGGACCCCACTGCTTTGGGACATTACTGTGGCAGTGCAGGGAAATAAGGGGAAATAAGGTGAATTATGGGCTGCCTGAAAGGGACCTGGACTGCAGAAGCACAAGGGGAAGAGGTGGGGTGGGTCAAGAGATAATGCCAACATTAAAAGATAAAATGGATTAACATCTCCTGGCACACAGAGAGCTGCGTGGGTGGAGCAAGAGGTTGCAATAGTTGTTTAAAAGGGAATGAGACAGCTGGACATCCACATATTTTTCCTCTTAAAAACAAAAATCCATCCCAAAAGCTGAGCTTAGCTGACGCTGTCCTCCAAAGTCCAGGTCAGCCAGCCAGGCTGGCTGTCAACAGTTGGGAGGTATTAGGACAGGGACTCCTGGCTGACCTACATGGGGCTAACAGATGATTTTTACCCACAGGCTGTAGCAAAAGGTTGCAAAACCAATCCATGGAAAATAGCTCACAATAATATATTTCCATTTCTATTTCAGCCTGGAATTTGAGCTTTAGCGAGTGTTGGGAAAAAGGACCAAGGCAACTGTTCCAGCATGTCTGCAGGATGACAGGAACCGTGGGGAAGGGCCTGGTTAGGATGTGATTAAAGAGGTAATTCTCCCCCCCTGTGCAGATGAGAGCTAAGTGTGGCTTAAGTAAATTACTGACTGGCTTGTTATAGCCCTGGCTGAGTTCCCTTGTTGCGCAGGGCCTGGTTTTTTACATCCAATTTGCTTTGAAGCCCAGAGTGTCACAACAGCATTCCAACACCTGCATCTCTGCACTTGTCTGACACCCCTTCTCTGATGGATGATGGGACCCTAGGGACCTGCTGTAGATGGCTCTGAGACAAAGGCTAAGCCCCATCAGTTTCCCTAATAATTTCTGATGTTCATTCCTTGAAAGCTCCCCTCTCCTGACCATGCTGGTCCGTGATTTGATCTTCAGGGACTTGCTGACTGAAAGTCAGAAGCACTTTGCTCTCAGCTGAAGGATTTTTAACAGAGGCACATTTTATTCACAACATGGCATGGATGAGCCTACAAACCTCAGGGAGGTTAACAACCCCCAATTCCCTCTTGGTTCAGCCCTCGTTCTGATATCCCTTCAAGCGTCTTTTGGCTCCTGATCTATGCCCTGCAGAGGATCTTAACCCTTCCAGTTCCCTCCCTGCTTCCCCATGTCACAGCCAGAGCTCTGCCCTTTGATTTATCATTTGTGTGGACCATTTTTATATGGAGTTCACAATCAGTTCTATCTTCACTCCATCTCTTGGGATTTCCCAGGAGGACTGGCCTGAGAGGCTCAGCTGGTAGAATCATAGAATATCCTGAGTGGAAAGGGACTTACAAGGATCATCGAGCCTGATTCCTGCCCTTGCACAGGACAGCCCCAAGAATCCCACCGTGTGCCTGAGAGTGTTGTCCAGACACTCCTTGAGCTCTGCCAGGCTTGGGGCTGTGATCACTTCCCTGGGGAGTCTGTTCCAGTGCCCCGTGCAACCATTCAATCTAATAATGACCCCACTTCTAATAACGAAGTGGCCTTACATCAGCAGCCCTTTGCACGGATTATTTTGGGGTGCAAACAGCTGATGCTGTCACAGGACCTCGTATCCCCTAAAAGAGATGCAGGAATTTTACTTGCTTATGCTGGAACAGCTGCTCGGGACCCAGCGGAGCAGCTGTTCCAGCATAAGCAAGTGAAGTTTGCTCCATGGGCTGCTGGACCACGGCTCTCTCGGTGCCAGCACAGCCAGCCCGCCGTCCCCATCCCGGTATCCCAGGGATGCCGGGTCGCGGCTCCCGGTCCTTGCGGCCCCGGGGATCGGGCGGAACGTTCGGCGCGGCCCGCGCATTCCGGGGGGGAAGGAGCCGCGCGCGGACACCGGCGCCGCCATCATGGCGGCCTGAGGCGCGGCGGGTTCGGCGCCGGGAGCGGCGGGACGGGAGGCCGGGAGCGGAGAGGTAATGCCGGGGCTGGGAGAGGCCTCCCGGGAACAAGGGCGGCGGTGAGGGACCCCCGGTAAATTACCCCCTGCGGCGGGGCTCGGTGGGGCCCGAGGGCTCTGCCAGGGGTCTGGGGGGAACGCAGGGCCGGGAAACCCCCGCCTCCCTGCTGCAGGGTCTGCGGGCCGCTTCCCGCCCTGAAACTCCATGAGCTACCTTAGAAACCGCGAGAGAAGCCCGGCTTGTCCCCCTGCTTGGGTTATTGTAGCCTTTGGACGAGCTGCCTTGGAGTGTCTGCTGTATTGCAGTCACTTCTCACCGGGCTTAGTCGGTTGTGGAGGCAGCGAGGTATTCCCTGTGGCACGGGTGTGCACACAGGTTGCAATAGCACCTCAGTTGTCCGAACATTTACTTGGAAAGGGGCAGAGAATTGGCATCTCTTTCCCACCAGGGCATGGATACAGCCAGCCAGTCTTTTGTAACCTCATGCACCAGCGTGTGGTTTGATTACCTGTGAGGGAGGACAATAGAACTGTGAAATCTGAATCTCATTCCCAGCACAGTCAATCCGTATTCTCTCGAGAGGGAATTGTCCCCTCTGTGAGCAGGGGGAGCAGCACTGATGCAGCCGCACCGAATGCTGTGCAGTGCAGGAATTCCCGGTCAGAGCTAGGAGCTGTTCCGCCAGGCTGCACGTGTGCCTCTGGTGGAAGGAGCCCCAGACAGACTCGGGAGGCTGAGACGTCTCGGTGTGGAGAGTGTTAAAGGTTGCCCTCTCCGGTTGAGACCATTTATACCTGCACGTGTAATAGAACAAAGTTAAATGTATTTTTAGAAGTTGACTAATACAGGAAGCTGTGATGCCTTCACAAGCCTTAATTTGGTTAGGCCTGGTGGAACAGTGAAGCCCGTGTATGACTGTGCTCCCCCCACACGGGTGGATGTGGCCCCAGCCCACGTGGGTCACACAGAACCAGACAGGTTCTCTGCTGTTTGGTTTTGCTCAAGGTTTTACCCTCTGCTTGATAATTATCCCATTCAAACATAACACAAAACTTCCCTTATCTGCTAAGTTCTTTGTTTGGTTTCTGAATAACATGCTTGGGAAGTTTTGTCTTAGTTGTTTGTAAACAAACAGCTCATTTTGTGGAACTTGTTAATAGTGGTTTACATTTCAAAAGGAACACGTTGGTGCTGGGAGACAACATGCACACCAGAAATGTCAGGCAGCAGCTGAAGACAAAGACTTCTTTTCACAGGGACTTAAACAGAGCTTTGTAGAGAGGGTATTTTTATCACTGAGCTTCCCAGTTAACCCAAAACACTTGAACTGTACAGGGCAGACCAGGGAGCTGCTTACAGGCCCCAGTTCTTTTTACCTTTTGGGCTCAGAAAGCAATGGGAATTATGGATACACACTGTATCAAAAGCCAGAGTCAAAGGAAAAGGTGGAATGTGTGGGCATACAGTGTGCATCGGTCCTTCATAGGGAATTATGTTCGTTGCTGGTTTGGAGCTCTGATGAGGAAGGAGGAAGTCAATCAAGTGTATCAATAAGCATCTTTACAGTTGGCATTATTTGGCAGCATTACTAGAAGGAAAAGTCTGAAAACAGCATGAAATCTAAACTCCTGTCTTATAAGAAGGGATCTGCAAGAGCAGATCCTTTTAGGGAACTGATCAGACAGAAATTTTGCTTAGAAATTATGGGAGCCATTCTTGCTCCCCAGCTAAATCAGCAGTTGGACCTGCTGGGTTTTTGGCCTGCCCCCTGAATGCTGAAGAAAAGCCTGGCAACTGAAATGTTGCTATGCTGAACACCTCCTGGTCCCCTGCCAGGCAGAACTCAGCAGAGGAGAAAGGATGTGTTAATATTATGTTCTTTTACTGACAGATTGAAAACCTAGAATGGCAGGAGAACAGAAGCCATCCTGCAATCTTCTAGAGCAGTTCATTTTACTAGCCAAAGGAACAAGTGGCTCAGCTCTGACTGCTCTTATAAATCAAGTGCTGGAAGCTCCTGGGGTTTATGTCTTCGGAGAGCTGTTGGAGTTAACAAATGTGAAAGAGGTAAGAGTTGAGTTTTTATTCTAATGCCCCTTCTGCAGTACTGGTATAAGGGATCTCCAGAAGTTTCCACAGGCAGCCTGTGGGTGAAATTCCTGTACCAGGAGGGCCTGTTGCAACTTACTGGTTGAGAGGTGTTTTTGAGTAAGAGACTGACCTTGCTTTTGCCTGTATATGTTAGGTGTTAAAGAATACCTGTATAAAGCTTTGCTACCTTAAGGCAATTGCTAACACAGCAAAAACCTGGCAGCAGCACAGTAGCAGTTTCAGGAAGGCACTTTGGCAGCCAAAAAGGAAAAAAAATCCTTTTCTACTTCTTTGCTGTCCTGGAAAGCAGAACTTCAGTGCTCTCCAAAAGTCTTTGTGAACAGATGTCTAGTGTATCAGGCCTGGGTGGTAACCAAATCCAAACCATTTCAAACCAAGGTGGAAAGTAAGTTCCAGAGCTTTTGCTGAGAATGCTTTGCCAGCCCCTGCCTCTACTACAATGAAGGAATCCAAGTTGAGTATCTCTGCAGCTGGAGTAACACAATATACAGCAAGTTTGGCATTCCAAACAGGCTCTTAAATATGCATAAAAGCACCTTGATGGTTATTCAGCATCAAAACACAAGTACCGGGTTTTTCCTGGATTTGTGTCCAGCTAATGGTATTAAAAACCCAATCAGTAAAAATCACTGCTTGGTGCTGCCGTTATTCCAGTGAAGTGTTTGCAGGCAAGAGAAGAGCTGTTACGTTCAAATGCACTCCAGTTACAGTGTCCCAGCTTGCTTTGCTTTGAAGCTGTGGTGGCTCTGCAGGTAAGCTGTCCTGGCTTTCACAGGATCCTTGCCAGCCATCACCATTACCTGCTTGCTTATCACCTGATGAGAGGAGCTGGCTCTGTAGGTTGTCAGCTGAAGTTAAGACTTGCTTTTTTTTCTTCTACCTCCCAAGATGCCCCACAAAGCAGTTGACAGTCCAAACTGGAGTTAAGTTCCAGTGCACAGAAATAGCTGAATCATCTTGACTCTAAAACTGCTGAAATTTCCTGCTCTTGAGGCCTTAGAAAGGGTCCAGCTTGGGATATAATTGCTTTTCTGGGTGCTGCTTGCCCTGTGCAGACTTAGACTGTTCTCTGGAGAAGGTGCCTGTCAGGGTTGTGTTGCCCATTTTACGTGATGTTTCTTTTCTCCCCATCCAGCTTGCTGTGGGGTCCAACGCTGCTTATTTCCAGCTGCTGAACCTGTTTGCATACGGAACGTACCGGGACTATGTAGGTAAGAAACCGCTGCCCGTTTGCAGAGTGTGGGACTGGGCTGCCCTTTAGGATTGTCAGAGGCAATTCTTGGCTTTCTTAGATGCCTGGTGTGGTGTGGCTGGGTGAAAGCACCCAGGAACAGGAGCTGCTTAGGAGAGTTGTCCATTGGGGGTCTGGGTCATGTGTACTTTTTGCTTGCTAAAAATGAAAGGAAGAGTTAGAGACCCTGGGATGCTACTGGTTTGGATAGCACAGCAGCAGTGGTTGAATTGGTCTGCAGCAGAATTCATTGGTGTTCACAGGTCACTTACCTCTGTAGAAGGAAATTTCAGACGTCTCTATGGAAATTTAGATGACACCAGTTATGGAAACTGCAGAAAACTTAGACAAAATTGTTCTGCATTACTTATAAAAAGCCTATATGGTTTGTGAGATAACCTTTTATTCCATGATGGCATTGCTGAAACAAAGTGAATAATTTCTTAGCTAGAATACAAGTTAAAGTAATGACTTTTATACAGCTTTAGAAAGACTATGTGTGAATCATCTTTGTATCTGTTGAAATGTGCTTTTATCTCTGGTACTTATGCTTCCATTCTGCTACAATTTAATGCTTCATTTGTGGGTAGGAGCCTCATCCAGACCATTACAGAGTGTGACAAATAATTCTGTCATAGTGCTCATTCTTAGGGTGGTGGATGAGCTATCTAGTTCCTCTAAGGAGCAGTGGCATCTCTAAGTGCAAGGACTGGAAATTCCAGTGTCTGTGGAGCAACATGAGCCTCATGAATTCTGTGACTGATTAGAGGACGTGCTTGCTGTCCATGGCTCTTGTGTCACTGTGTGACAGCAGCGTTCATTCTTCCTTTTCTAGTGAAGAGAGAGAGAGCGGGAAAAGCAGTCAAAACGTAGAGCACTGGATGAGGTGGGATGGATGGGAGAACTTGAGTGGCCCTGAAACACTAATTTCCATTAAAGTAGATATTTTAAAGAGTTTCTTAGCTTTGGAGGGCTGCCAGTTTCCTTTCTCTTTTTAAATATTCATGAGGCACATGGATATAATACAGTGACAGTGTGGCCATCTAGATTAATGATTTCCCCTCTCTTCCTCAGCCTGGTATTTTACACTTTAAATTGTGCAGCTCTTCAGAGATATAAAACCAGCTGTATTTGCAACCAGATCAGTAAAGGGGGGAGATTTTTTTTTCTGTCAGCTTGTTAATGAAATAAAAATTACTTGGTAGAAACAAAGCCATTGACCTACTGTTTTGGCAGGGCACCAGTTATGAATTACCTTATAATTCCAGAACCGGAATTACTAAAGAAGCAGATAAGAATGGAATTGCCAAGTTGGTCTTAACTTTTCCCCTTCTCTCCCTGAGTGTGCCAATTTATCTGCAGCAGCAGCACAGCACGCTCTGTTCACCAGCCAGCACCCACATTAGCTGGAGGTGTTCAGTATTTCAGGGTGTAGAGTAGCATAACTAGCCTGAAGTTCTGCAGCCTGGATTATGTGATTTTCAAAGTAGAGTCCTGAATCTTGTCTTTTTGACATTAACAGCGAACAAAGACAACCTGCCTGAATTAACGGTGACTCAGAAAAACAAGCTGAAACACTTGACGATCGTAAGCCTGGCTTCCCGAATGAAGGTAAAGCGCGTGGGGTTTGACAGCTGTTGTCTCTCAGTTTTGTTTTAGAAAATGGCATCCATTCCAGAGCACTGAAGTTGTATCAGACTGCATAGGCACTCACAAAAAAATCCTGTTCTGGGAAAGTACGTGTAGGGTACAGTGTTCTCTCCTGGTGCATTTGGGATATTAACTTAGTGGACTTCCATGGGTGAAGTGTGGGCGTGTCTGAACTGACATGCAGATTGGTCAGGAAGGTGTGGGAAACTTTGTGTGGTTTTTTCACTGCTGGAGATGGAGAATCATTCTTTAAAACACTGACTTTTTATTCCAGGGAAAATTATGCAGCACTTAATTTCTTCTACAATCCCATTTACCTTTTTTCTTCTAGAATATGCTATACTGTACCAAAGCTTCAGGAGTTCCCAAAGTTGTGTCAGAATGTTTCATAGCTTGGCGAGCATTTGTTCTGCCATGATCAGTCACTGCTGCGCCTGCAGGTCAAAGTGTAGGATACAATAAGCATTTGAGTCTCAGCCTTTTGAGACTTAGCCATTCATTTTTGCTCTAGGATTGTTAACTTACTCGTGGTCTTGCTGTTTTTAGTGCATTCCCTATTCTGTGTTGCTGAAGGACCTGGATATGAGGAATCTGAGGGAGCTGGAAGATCTCATTATTGAAGCAGTTTACACAGATATTATCCAAGGGAAGCTGGATCAACGAAACCAGGTGTTAGAGGTGGATTTTTGTATTGGCAGAGACATTCAGAAGAAGGACATCAGTAACATTGTCAAAACGCTCCAGGAATGGTGAGGCAGTCTCTCCACCCTCCTTGTTCCTTGTACATAGCTTGTCCTCCTTTCCCCTTCAGAGTTTAAAGTGCTGGCTCAATTTCACCATGTTCCATTAATCAGGAGTCTTAATGCTATAAGTAGGCACTTGGAGGAGGAGTCTGTTGGGCAAGTTTTCCAAGATCCCATCTGGAATTCAATTTGTATTATGTATCAAGCCAAACTCTGCCACATTGTGAGCTTCTGCTCTCACTGTAGCTTTTACATGGCAGAGCCCCAGTGACAAGTTGAGGACTTGGCAGAAAGAGGTGCCAAACTGGACTCATGGTTTTGTGTGGTGGGAGCTGCAGCACTCAATGAAGACAAAACTGTGACTTTTCAGCCTTTTTCACTGTGTTGAGAACTGTGTGGGCAAATTCTAGAGAATCACAGCTTTCTGGATGGGATGTCTCTCCAAGTTTGAGGTTTCAGGTGGCTTTGTCTTCTCTTTGTTCCTGCAAATGCAGCCTGACTGCAGCTATAGTGGGACTCTGGTATTATCTCTTTGTACCTTCGGCAGGAAGCTGTTTCTCATCTTTTTGTAGGATTCCCTTCCCACCTAAAGAAATTCCCGCATAGACTGTGGAGCCCATGGCAGGTCCTGAGCTGACTGGGAATTCCTTCCTAGTTGCTATGGTAATGAGTGCACGAAAAGTAATTAAACTGCTGGGCAAATATGCTGTCCTGTGGTGGGGGCAGGTTTTTTGCTTCTCTGCTCCAACTCCCTCAGTCCCATCACGGTGGGAGGGCTCTGACAGCTTCCAGGACCTTGCAGCATTGTTTGGAAGGTAACAGTGAGCCCACTGCCAATTCCCTTTTTGTCTTCTCCAGTTCTGAGTTCCATGCTGAGTGCTCTTGTCATTTGAACAGTTAACAGGCAGGAGGATTATCTTAATATCACTTTTTCCTATAAATTTAAAATTTTACATTTGAATACTGTGTTGCATCCTGTTTAAGCTGTAATTCTGTCTGAAAAGGAAGATGAAAGTGCATTGAACCTGCACGTACTCTCTGATGGTAAGAGTAACACAGACTCTCTAGAGGATCCTGAGAAATGCATCGAGTACACAGCAAGGCTTTTTCTTGCCAGCTTTTTGGAACTCTAAGCAGGAAGTATAAATTTAATAATCTCTTAAACTTTTAGATGAGCGTGACTTTTCAGATTGCCTGATTGAGCTACTCCAGGGAGAATTTGTAAACACTGTTTGACATCATTTATATCTTGCAGGTGTGATGGCTGTGAAGCAGTTCTTTTAGGAATTGAGCAGCAAGTACTTAGAGCCAACCAGTACAAAGAGAACCACCACCGAACTCAGCAGCAGGTAGAGATGGAGGTGGGTACAGAGTTATCTCAGTTCTCTATGCTGTTGGATAAATGTTTTTTTGCTAAAGGAAATAATCTATAATAAACGCCTGGTTGATGGTCATGGCTCTCAGAAGAAGGCTAACAATCATGCAAATCAGGCATGGGGTAGAAAGAAAACACATCCAGCAGACTAGAACTTCTCTTGATAAATTTTTATCAATTTAGGCTAGGAGACTGCACTAATTACAGTTTCCTGTATTGATTCATTAGGAAAAATGTGCTTTTACCACAAATGTTCATTGCATCTCTGTTCCCTTCGTACAAGGCAGGCAGGGAGTCAAAAACACTTCTGTTTGTTAAACCTGGAAGTGCAGTTAAAAATCTCTGGAGTCTCAATTGCTTTTGCAAAAAGTACCCGCGGCAGCTGCGCCGAGTCGGGCCGGGCCCTGGCGCGCTCCCGCCGTTAGGTGGCAGCACGAGCCCGCGGTCCGGCCCGGCCCTGCGCCCGACCTCGGCTCCGGCCGCTGGCAAGGTGGGGATGGCCCTCCCGAGACACCGCATCAGGGTTATCATCCCTGCAGGTTTATGTTTACATCTGCTTGGAAGCTTGGTCGGCATCCATAGCACATTTGGTTTGCCAGATGTCTTTGGCTTGGAGATGGCACATGTGACTCCCAAACCTTGGGGGTTCTTTGAAGGTTTGCTCACTGTATTTGTGGTGAGCCCTGCAGAGTTCCAGGGGATCAGAGATGGTGCTTAGTGATGTATCTCTCCTTTTCAACCAGAGTAGCAGAAACATTACTGCTGCTTCCCACAAAACCAATTTCTGTTTCTGCTTCCTAGCAAATACCTGTGTCTCAGGTAGTCAGGTAGGCCAGATGGTATTTTTGCTTTTTGAGTTCTGTTCTGAAAGTAAATTTTTCTTTCACTGTCTCCTTTTCCCTTTCTGCTTCTGGCTAACAGAATGGTAGGATGGCTCCCTTCTGCATCAAGGCAGTAGTGGATCCCCTCCAGCCAGACAGAAGGGTGGTACAATATTGTACCATCGTCTCTTAGGAAGAAAGGTAATTCCTAGTTATTCCAGACTGGAAATACTATCAACTCTGTTTGTAAATGAGGATGAAACATTACCTTTATTAAACTCAAATGCAGAGCATGTTACTGCTGGGAGAGTCTCTTTTATAATCTCCGCTCTTACACTCCAGGGGTTTTTCAATATGTTTATGAGCAGAGTGTCTGCTGTGAGGGGAGGAAGAAGCAGGTGCTGATTCACTGTCTCTTCTTGGCCAGGTCACAAACATAAAGAAAACATTAAAAGCTACAGCCTCTTCGTCGGCACAGGAGATGGAACAGCAGCTGGTAGAGCGAGAGTGCCCTCCACACACAGAACAAAGGCAGCCCACAAAGAAGATGTCCAAAGTCAAAGGGCTGGTCTCCAGCCGTCACTAGAACATACCATCTAAATGTCATTCGGTTAGGAATGACAACAAGAGGAGCAAAAAGGGCCTGCGTCTCCTTTTTCAGTGGGTTCTGGGCCAGTCCCTTCCTGGCTGGCAAGTAAAAGCCCTGTTTGAACAGCTCCCAGTTAGCAGCATCTGGCTAAGTTACACTGTGCAGCTCCTATGAGTTTTCAGGGTGTCCCTGTTCTGGTCCTGTCAAGAGGGATTTTTAAAGAAAGGGGCTAACCAAAAGGGACAGGAAAAAACCAAAATATCTGTGGGCCATTTTGCTCCCTCCCAGCTAGTTCATTGCTGCTTAACCTTGAGAAAGCTGCTCTACTGAATCAGATCATGGGAGAGCTTCTATAGCAAGCATCTGAATCCCAGGGTTGAAGTGTGGCTACCAAAGCCAGGCTGGGAGCGAGGAAGCCATCAGCACAGATCTTTTCATTCCCAAAGGGAGCACAGGAAGGTTTCTAGGCCAGGAACTGCTTTACATGGAAGCCTTCAGCCTTTCCGCTACCCCTGTCTATTTTAAACTGGGGTGAAATTCACACTACCTCGCTCTGTGAAGATGAGTTCCAGTGCTGGGCTGTTTACTTAACTGTCTGTTTACTGCCCTTACTAAGCCCTTTAATCTCTCACAGATTTAAAGCACTGTTCTGCATCTCTGAGGCATCAGTACAATAAGGAGGAAGCAGGCTGCTCTTTCACACAGACCTTGCAGGTGGTTAGGGGCATGCCAGAAACTATTCCTCCTGAATGTGATGTGACCTCCCAGAGCTGCTTGTGAGTTGTTTCCCCCATTGAGACCTTCAAAGGGTAATGCATTCGCTCTTCCTTGGATGCTGGCGACAGTGGGAGAGGAGCCTGTTTGGCATCGAGGCAGGCTAGTGGCCCAGGACCCACTGGCGGGGGTCGCAGCAGCATCCCCTTGCTGAAGCAATGGACTTGATGAGTCTTTCTGAATTTTCAACACTTTCAGGTTGTATTTTCCTCCCCTTTTTTTTTTTTTTTTGTACATTGTTGTGATTCTAAAGCATTTCAGCCTTTGTTTTGTGGGGTTTTTTTATTTGTTACAAACTAACTTCAGGTGATTTGCACCTAGTTTGGCAAGGTGTGGGGTTTTTTTTAAGGGGGAAGCATTGGAACAGCAATTCACAAAAAAGTACATTTTAGAAAAAAAATTAAAAATGCTGATTTAATGTCAGAGTCTGGAGTCTTGACTTTGAGGCTGTTTTAGGCTTGTTGTCCAATGGCACTTGTTCACTTGAGCATTTATTTGATTCTTGGTGTATGTTGACCGAAGGTCTGACTGGTCTCTCTGATGCATCTGGGAGACAGGGAAGCCTCTTCATGTTTTGTCAGTAGTTCATCTTTGTCCAGATTTGTGCAGAAGGATCTGTGGCAAAGCTGGAGCTGAGCCCCGTGTCCTGAGCCTAAACAGCTTTAATGCCTGGTTGTGGAAGGTTTGTAGTTGTGCTCTTAGGCCAGTCAGTTCCTTCCTTTGCATCTAGCAGAGTGCTGCTTTGTAGTTTGGCCGCTGCATTTCGCTTCTGTAAAGAGAAGCTCTTTCCCTGAGCAGGCAGAGGAGCTGTTTAAGCAGAGGACTGTGACAATGTTCCAGTCCTGCAGCCAGCTGTCACCTGCATTTGCTCGTGCAATGCACGTGCCTTCCTCTTATTGCTACCATGACTCTTTGCCATCTGTGTGTTTGCAGTCCTCAGTCACAGGACTTGCTCACTTGTGAGAGTAAATCCCTCTTCTTTTCTTCTCCTGCAGTGCAGGCACACCAGCTTTCAATCTGGAGAGGAAGATCTAAATACCCTTTCTCCATCTTCCTCTGGGTCCAGTCCCAGAAACTTCTGATTCTGGTCAGGCTTCTGATTCTTTACCAGCTCTCTCTTCCCCTAGAAATGCAACAAGGATGTTAAGTGGATAAGCCCAGAGCATGAAGCCTTCACCAGTAACTCAAGGGAACTGTTTCCCAAGCAGTGGCAGTATTAGCTCCTGTTTCAGCTTCTCCCAGTGTTCAGCTGACAGCTTCTCAGGAGGTGCAGGTGGGCCTTGTGCCCCCAAGTCTGTGTGATGGAGATAGACTGGGTCTGTTTCTGGCTTGCTGCGTGGACAGCTGCAATGTACTGGTCATCCAGTTCCTCACTGGATTTGACTAGTGAGAAGAGGCTCTATGGTTCTCTTTCCTTTCCATTTTTAATATCAGTCCTGCAAGGTGGCAGGAGGAAGACAAATGCCTTTGGGAATAATTTTAGCTTCTCATCAAGCCGCAGTCTGCTGGGGAAGTGGATGTGAGTCTGCTGCCCTTGGTGTTTGTTCCCTGCCAGTTACAGGAGGCAGATTAGTTTGCTGAAGCTTTTTTAGTGGTTGGAAGTTTTTGAGTTTGTTCTTATGTTTTTGCTGTTCTCAAAGCCTGGCTGGGGGTGAGGATCTTATTTACGCTTTGGTTCACATTGCCTTTGATCAGCAAAGCAGCAAGGGAGGAAATAGCACTTTGAATAAAGAGCTGTCCCATGTCTGATGGTCACAGAGGACAGAGAAGGGATGGGGGTATTGGAGGGGATGGAGCTGTTTGCGTGTTTGGTGTTCCTGGTGTGCCAGCAAAGGGCTTGGTGCCGCAAAAGGAGGGGGATGTCTGCAGTGAGCCCAGGCTAAGATGAGTCATTAACAAATGACATGCACAGAGTACCTGGGGGAGGCAAACAGCTCTGCAGCAGCTGGTTAATGAATCTGGCTTGAAGGAAAGAGTTAGCTCTTCCAGGAATGAAGCAGAAGGCAGAGTTGTTAACAGGCAAGGATGCAGGAGGTGCTGTGCTGTTTGAGGAGGACAACAGATAAAGGCTGTGTTGACGTCCTGTTGACTACAGGAAGAGCAGCAACTGAGAGCAGGGTTGTGTGAATTAGGAGCTGCATTGTGGGCAGTTTCGAGTGGGGAGTGCCCAGGGAGCTGAATTGCTATGGGGATGAGAGGGAGGTGGAAGCAGAGGCAGATTTGATGCAAACTCCCATGGATTGCCTGTGCCTGCTGGAGGCAGCTAACACAGCTTGTCTGAACACTGCTGGACGCTGCTCCCTGGTGCAGGGCGAGCATCCTGCCCTGCTTTGGTTTATGGCAGCGATGGGATGCTCCAGCTGCAGCTCGCTCCAAGATTGCAGCAGGACAGACTCTGAGCTATTGAACTTCTGTTTGCCTTTTCCACCCAGAGGGAAAGAATGTGGATGGAAACTGCCTTCCCTTTGCTCTTCAGGGCTTTATTGTCTAGCTTTGTGTTCTGCAGCTCCGGTTGTACTAGTGCTTGTTTAATATGGAATTGAGCACTGAGCTGGAAAATGGAAGAGAGGATCTCAGCTGATTGCAGTGCTGGTAGGCTGCCCTAGCCCTAAAGCTGTGCCTCATGCTAACAAATGTCCCTGGCATTCCTGCTGAGTCTCGGCTGATACCAGCTAACATCAGGCAATTCTGGAACACGATAAAGCAGCGCTGATGTCAGTCTTTAACAGAAGAAAAAAAAAGTTTTGGATTGAAATCTTTTCTTTTACTTCCCTGCTCACCTTCTTAGCGAAGTTGAATGCTAGCTTACTCTTGTGTTGAGAGCAGGAGGGAAAATCAGTGATGCTAACACACCCTTCTGTCTTCAGATTTGAGACCTGTCCTGCAATCAATCTTGTGCAGCCCTAGGAAATCCCATGCATGCTTGTGGAGCTGCTCTCAGGCTTGCAGGTCTCTCTCCATGCATCGTGTACAGGAGTAGGACCTGCAGAGCTGCTCTCCAGAGTGAAGCTGGAGAAAGTGAAGCTTTTGTTCTTGCAGAAGATAGTGGTGGAAAGAAATGGCTATTTTCCTACAAGCCCTGCAAAATGAATTTTGCTGAACATCTTCCAGTTCCTGAAAAAATGTAAAAGGATGCAGACCCCCAAGGGTGTTTTTGGTTTTAGTGTTCTTATCCTATGAGGGCAAAATGTGTTGGTCCACGTGTGCAAAGCAGACTTGTGCTTACTCATTGCAGGGAAGACACAAGAAACTATACCCTTATCTTTGATAGCTGTATTGGAACATAAATCATATGGGCAAACCAGACTTCCTAAACTTTCAGTTCTGTACAGGGTTATATGAGTTCAGCTAAGATAGAAACCACCCCTGCACAGTAAAATGGCCCAAACTTGTGCATTTGTGGGGCTGTTGGTGCTGGGGATTCTTACTTTTGGTCTGAGCCTGTTGCAAACTGCAGTGCAGAAAAACAAACTTGCTCTTCATTATTCTAGAGAAATCTAAAGAGCCTGCCCCACAGATACAACAGACCGAGATAGCCCCATCTTGGGCACCTGGTCACAAAGTTTCATGGGTTTTTTCCACCCCACTAAGTCCTCTATAACAGCTGACCTAATGCAAGGGAACCAAAACCTGAGTCTCCATAGCATATTTTTGTGTAATCTGAGAGAGAGTAACCCAGGCGCATCAAGAAAGGTAAATAAAAGTTTAGAGAGATCTCAGTTCCTACTTGTAACCTCAACCTTGTATTCTTAATATGGAATTTAGCCTGACAGTCTGATTGAATTTTTCGGCAGAGTTTTTAGGAATATGTCATTGTTTCATTCTGCTCCGTGACGAAGGTCCGTGTCTCTCAGGGACTGTTGACATTTTGCTGATAGTTCCTCAAGTTTGGCCCTCCCACAGAGCTCCCAGAGGTAAGTGATTGTACTCTGTAAAGAGAGTGTGTGTTTACCCCTAGCCTGGGCTGACCCTGCCTCGCAGCATCCCTGTGGTGCTGCTCCCCTCTCCAATTGGTCAGCCAGGCAGAGGAATGGGCAGAGCAGCACTTTGTTCCATCTATGAATCCTCAGGCACAGATCCTTCTTTGTGCAGTGTGTACATCTCCTGACATGCCCCACTGCAAATTGCCTCAGTGTGGTAGCTGTGGCCACAGTTTTTTCTTGTTGATAAGAAAAGGTGTCCCTGCTCTAGTGAACGTGCTTACGTACACACTGGAAATTCCAGGCAGTGATGGGATGCCATAAGGTCATTTAACAGTCCTGAAATACGTATTTCCCCACGGAGCACAAAAGAATTTGTGCTAGTAGTCCTTGCTTGCTCTAATTCTAGTGGAAGATGGCACACACTTCCACATCTCCAAAGAGCCTTTGGAATCTGTATCATTAGGGTGTTTTTGAAATTCCCTAGTCACACATGATAGCTCTGTGTTTCCAGAAGAGCTGATTGTGGTGGGTAAGCAAAGGCTCGCTCCAGGGATCAGCCTCTTTGTGAGTATTTGGAGCTTGTCTGACCACAGGCTGTATTTTCATGGGTATGAGGTTTGGAAGTAGTGCTCTCTCACCCTCCAGATTCTTCCCAGAGATGCTGTTTATCTCACCAGCCCTCATGTTTCACTCAGTGTGTGAGGATTAGCACAGTCCTAAGGCTGCTCTGTGCTGATGCAGTAACGTCTCGGTGTTTCATTGTCACCTTCGCAGCTGTTAGAGAGCACCAGTTCCTTCGGGATCACCTGCCAGCTGTGATGCTGTACCTTTTACATCACGACTCTGACATGACACCTCTCCTTGCTGGCAGACAAGCCAGGTGGGTAGGCATTGCTCCTCAGAGCTGTTCTGCATCTCAGGAGGTGCAGTCATTAGCCTGGTTTAGCATAAAGGAAATCGAGGACAAGGACAGTGTTGTAAATAAGGGGCAAAGCACAGAGCTGTGTCCTCTTTCAGCTCTGCCGCAGCTGCAGAGAGCAACCTTGGGCAGATCAGTTCCTCTGCAGCTGGATTTCCTAGGACAGCCTTGCTCCTGCCTGCTGACTGTGGCAGGGTTTTGGTCTCCTAGCTGGGCAGAGGTTGGTTGCTGCTGGAGTTGAAGATGCGTGTGTGCGGTAGGGGGGAGATCCTGCACCTTTTATGCTTTTCCAGAAGTCATCTTCCTTTTAAGTAGCACACCTTTCTTTTCCCCTGATGCAGATAAGGTGGTCCATTGTGGGACTATCAGCCTGGAGTATTATGGGTAATATACCAGGTTAATTATGGAAGGGGCAGGAAAAATAGCCTGTGCAGTTTTCAACAATATCAAAGGGATGCTACCTAATGATTTTCCTATTAGCTCTTTTCCCATCCTGCCAGAGTTGCTGCAGAAGTGTCATTTACAAAGGCAGTTTGCAACTCATTACCCTGGATTTTCACTGTAGTTCTGCTCCAGAGAGCGTGGGCTTTTGCTGCATGCCCCAACCTAATGAATTGCCTGATTCGGTTAGTGCTGCCATCCCTCCTGACAAGGTTAGTTTCTGACTGACAGGAAGGGGCCTGAATTCAATTCCTTCTTGTTTTTAACTCACGCTTGTGTCAGGTGCAGCCTCCCTCTGGAAGTTGCCCTGTGATCTCTTCCCTTTGTTTTTCTGCATTCTGAGGGAAGCAACCCATGCTTGGAGAAGTCTTGGAGCAAGTGGAAGGGGCATGTGTTTTGCTGCCCCTGGCAGTCTCTGCTCCATGCCTCAAGTCCCTTTCCAGATGGAAAATTCCTTTACTCTCCTGCTCTGGGACTCTGGGATTCTCTTTTTCTTCATTGCTTTGGGATTTCTTGTCACCTGAGCTGGGCTTTGTAACCCTTCAGCAATAAGTACCTGGGAAACGTTGCATGAATGGTACCAGGGAAAAACATGGAATATGGGCTGGGGGAACAGAACAGGTTTCCTACACATTAGAAGGCAAAAGTGTCCCTGTTGTGAGTGCTCCAAGGTCTGCTCTAGCCTGTTTGGGCTTTGCCAGGCACTTGTACTACAGTGCTGGAGGAAGCTCTTTGTCCTTTTTCACTAGAGGGCTGTGTGCTTTTTCAGGCTGGGGCTCTATGGCTCAACTGCTGCTAGGAATTGCTCCTGGAGAGCAGAAATCAAGGCTGTTCCTACATCATGTCACAAGTGTTCCCATTTGGAAGCTGAATTGGCTACTGCTCATTCAGCTGGTGGTGCAGGAAATGTCTAGGTCCAATGAGTGCTAATTTGACCTGACTATGGACAGGGGACCCTGAGACTCCTGCTCCTCTCACTTCCAGGTGTGTGTACACACTTCTGCTAAAGGCCATTGTCTGAGACTGTGGTTGAGATATCAGATGCCACCTCCTGAGGCTGCACCTTGCATCCAGAACAACTGTTCACTTATGCTGTCTGGGCTGGGATGTAACAAGGGAGTTTTCCAGGGCTGGGCATGGATGCTTTCATGGCATGTTGTGAGGATCTGACCTAGCTGGCCCACAGGGGAGGCAGTGATGCGAGATGAATTTGGTTTTGCTGCACAAGATGCCTCCTTGCCTCTTAATTAGATTCCTGTGGCCCCTCTTTCTTGCTGCCCTTGTTTTCTACTGAGCCCCTGTCAGGGAGACCCAGTTGTGGCCATTTTGGGTGATTGCTGTGTTCTAATGAGCCACTTCTGATTCCCATTCTTTCTTGTCCAGTGAAGCAGGAAACTGCTCATCAGTGCTGTGAGAACTAACCTCTGCTGGCAGTGCCACTCTCTGCCTGTCAGATCCACTGGTCTGGTTGTGCCATGGAGGGGCTGAACGTGAGTGGATCTGAGCTTTCCCAAGTGTTCTTTCACCTGAGTGCTGCCTTCTCTCTTGCACATCAGCTCCACCACACATGGGCACGATATTCCCATCCTGCTGGTAGGAATCCACATCCTGAGGGACAGGGTGGCTTATCCCTGGTCAGACCAGAAGCAGCAAAACGAGGAACCAAGCTGTTATCCTCTCCCTCTGCACCAGGAGCTCTAGCTCTGATTGCTCTTCTCTGCCAAGCTAATGGCCTTTTGCCATACAGGTTTGCCCTTTTCCTTGGGCTTGCTCTTTCCCAGGAAGCCCAGTGGATGGAAGGGACCCATGCTGTGGGCTGTGCTTTTGTTATTGGACAATGCTGCTGAGGAGAAACGGGAATCCAGACTGTACATGACCCCAGGCTGTGATCTTCAGTCTCCCCAACCTTATCTCAGGTTCTGCATCACTTAAGTGGTCAAATTGTGTGGATTGAATTCCTGATGCTGAGTCCCTGCTGCTGTGTTGAGGACAACCCCTCTGTCACCAGGCAGGTGGTTTTATTTCAGCTCTGGCTTGCAGCAAAAAGCCAAAACTGGAAGGGGAATTGTCCCCACCTTGGTCCCAGCCTGTCAGTCTGTCATGGTCACTACTCTGGCTTCATGCTTAAGGACCAGGACCCTGAACGGGACCTGCAGCACCACCTTCTTACACTTCTGTTCAGACCTGGCTGTGCAAGGTCTGCACAGTAAGCAGTTCCTTATGGTCCTTAAGGTTTCCTGGGTGACAGCGAACAATTCCCTCTAATGGGCATCTCTTTAGGAGCTCCTGGTGTAGCCCTTCCTTCCCTCTAAAGATGTGTGGAGCTGGAAGGGCGACCTTCACAGGTCTATTTGCCTTACAGAGCCCTGACAGTGGGTTGCCATTCCCTGTGGGAGCTGCCACTTGTCCATCCTGCCTCCCTCCCTGCCAGGGTCTTGATTTTGTTCCCCATAGGCAACATCTTATGCGGTCCATCAGCTGCTGCTCCCTGTCCAGCTGGATCCTGTGGGCACTGCGAGGTGGGTACCTGTCTCTGACGGAGGCCGTGCTCATGCGAGGTCAGAAACGTCCCCTGTGCGCTCCTAACCTGATGATTGAGCTGTCGGGTGTCTGGATGAATCCTCTTGTTCTGTGCACCCAGTGTTCTGTCAGAGCTGGGGTGAGTCTGGCTGGAGGTTTCTATGGTTTCCTGGTGGTTGCTAAGGAAAAGGATCGCTTTGCCTCTGGGTCTTGGTGACTTTCTTTTTGCCCTGTCCTAGGCACCGGAGCCCAGCAGAACATAATGCTCGTTGTTTCCCAGCCCACTACAATGGCCAGGGCATAATTTGTGACTCCTGTCACGGCTGGGCAGGGCGCCTGCCACTCTCTTTTTTTTCTAAGGCCTCTTTGATGAATGAGACCAAAGAGCCTTCAAGCAGGGGTTTGCCTTTTTACTGCACTCCCCGCCCCCTCACTTGCTGTTTCCTTTAGAGCTCCGAGTCATTTTAACAATTTATTTCATGCACTTTACATAGCAAGAAGCTGTAGCAACAGCTGTGTCCATGAATCCTTACCAGGCAGCTCTCGGTATATTTTGGTTTGTCTACATATTGTCCCTGGCTCAGTTAAATAAATCTCTGCTGGAGGAAGGGACTTTACAGCTTAGTGGCAAAGGACTGGCGAATGGGAATATCAACAAGACACTAAGAGGGCTGCTGGATCCTGGAATAGCAGTGCCTCTGGCACAAAGCCCTGCTCCCACCAGCGCAGCCGGGGGCCAGATCCAGCGCGGGCTCTTTGTTGCTGTCAGCAGGGACGGCGTCTCCATCCAGCACCAGTGGTAGAACTGCAGTTACGGGCTGAAGCTTGGGCTAGAAGCAGTTAAAGCACGTCTAGGACACAGATGCTGCCCTTGTCACGCTGTTGTCGATCCAGGGCTCGGCTGTTAACCATGGTGGGCTCATTTCCACGGGTGCCATTTGGGATCTGGGCATAGATGGGCCGCCCAAGGCTGTGTGCCCTCGCAGGGAGCTCAGCTGGGGTCTGCAGAGTCTTGCAGCACCAGGCAGGATTCAGTCCGTCAGAGCATCACAGGATTGGGCACACGTTTACTTTTGCATATGGGATCAAAGCTTAAAGTATCAGCTGGCCTTTCTCTCACTCCTGACTTTTCTAAAACAGCTGAACAATTTCTTCTTTAGCTCTGTTAAAATCAATCAATCAGACATTTAAATTGTATGTGAATTTGATAAATAAAGACAGGTTACAAAATGCCACACGGAATGATTTTTTTTTAAAGTTTTCAACTACTTAGGACAAAAAATGTTACAATGCTTGACTTTTCATTTAGTTACATAAATAATTTTTTTATAAATATCTCTTTATAAACAATATATAAATAGCTTTACAACATAAATACATTTATGCATGACATGAATTTACAAACAGCAATGTTATACAGCTGGCTTCATCAGTCTCTTGGAAAAGCACTGTCCCTTGTCCCAGTGAGTGTTTGTATATATAATATATATAAGATAGCACTTGTTAAAAAAATAACAAAACCAAAACAGTTGGTGCCATGACTCCTCGTACCAAAAAGAAAAACACAGCCACATCTTTTGTCCATTCCAAGGGGGTCTCTGCTTCTCTAGGTGTTGCTGGGGGTTGGCCGTGCCTGGCCGCACGTGGTAGGCAAAAGTGGACTACGAATTCAAAGCCCTGCGAGGAACAAGAACAAAGGGCCCATTAGTACTTGCCATGCAGCACCCCTTACCCATCCCTGGCCAAAACCCCTGCCAAAGTAACTGGGGCCTGGGGCTGGGGGATGTTGGACTCAGCATAAGCCATCCCTGAGCTTTTTGCTTGTGCTAAAGCAAAGAAGAAGTGCACCCTTTGCTTTCTGGCTGGTGTTCAGGGGAGAGGCAGAGGGAAGCTGCTGCTCCTCTTGCCCTTGTGTCTCTTGGAGTTTTTTTTCCCTTGTTCTGCTGGGTTTAGCGAGAGAGAATGGGTGCAACCTGCCTGCGTGGGTATGTATGTTCCTCTTGGAGCCCTGAGCTAGCAATAGTTGGCAATATTGAGGAGTCTCTAAATGAGGGAGGAGAGAAACAGCACCCATCCCTCCAGGACAGGCCACAGACCAGCACTGGCATCCTGTAGGCACCTTTGGGTTGTGCTGTTCCCATTGTTCTGCAGAGCAGCAGGGTGCTGGATCCAGTCCCCTCTGTGCCCAGTTATGTTACTGCAGGGCTGGGCATGTCCCTGTGAGTGGGGCACTGCTGTGCCATGGGAAGAAGAAGTGGCCTGGGCTGCAGTGGTAAGTGCTTCCCGAAGTGCAAGTTCATCTGTGTGTGTCCTGCTGGCAGGGCCAGGCCAGAACGGTGCCTCACTGTCCCCAGCACCCGCAGGGAGACCTGGCAGGGGGGCACTGCCATGTTTTTCCCAAACCCATCACTTTGGGGAAGTGATGCTCCTTCATCCCTTGGTTGCCACACAGGGGCTGTGAAGCACCGTGGGAGGAACTTCTCCCAGCTTCCCATAACTTGCTCAGATACAAAGCTGCAGTTAGGAAAGTGCTACTCGTGGCTGTCACCACACCTAGAAGACACCTGGGAAACTTAAGTATTGTTTTTCCTTAAATTAAAAGCACTGGAGCATGGCAGAAACAGAAGCCTCACTAACTCTCCAACTGCAGGCACACGGGGTACCCTGCCCTCCTAACACCTATCCATAGGTCATCTAAGTGTGTCAAGCAGAGGAGGCAACTAGGAACACGTGGCTGCACCGGAGCTGCACCTGCGTCCTCCCCTGAGCCTACGGGTCCAGCTCAAATTAGGGGGAATCCAGTCTGAGCTGCTGCGGGAGCAGCTGGGGTCTCTGACCCTTCTGCAGGGTAAGGCAGCAGGAGGGATTTGAGGGGCGATGGATTCTGGACGGGAATGTAACAAGGCCAACTTTGGTGTCCTCCTCTTTGCCCGCCAGCAAAGCCGGGGTTTGCGAGGCTCAGCGGGATGAACACCCGCAGTCCCGTCCGCTGGCATCTCGCGTTCGCGGGGCAGCGCATCTTCCGCATCCCCCGCGGTACCGGAGCGCAGCCCCTCGGCCCCGGCCCGGCCCCGTCCCGGCCCGGCCGCGCACTCACCGCCAGGGGTCCCTCAGCATCCGAGGCCGCTCATGGCGCCGATGCGATCCAGCTTGAGCCCGAAGCAGCCCTTGCCCAGGCCCTTCTTGTGGAGGCCCTTGTGGCGGCGGCCCGGCGGGTCCTGCAGCAGCCGCGCCCAGCCCGCCCGCGGCCGCGCCTCTGCCCGCGCCTCCCGCGCCTCCCGCGGGCCCGAGCCGCCGCCGCCGCCGCTCCGCTCCTTCTCCCGCTCTTTCTCCCGCTCCGCCGCCTCGGGCGGACCCGCTGCCGCCGCCGCCGACCCGCGGGAGGCCTGTGGGGAGGAGAGGGTCAGAGCGCCGCCGACCCCAGCGATCCCCATCAGTGTTGGGGACCCCCCGTAAGGGACGCGCAGAGGGGTCGGTGTATCCCCCCTGCGATGCAAACTCGCGACTGGGTCTGTGCCCGGCAGTGCAGTCCATCACCCCGCGGCTGTGCCCAGGGCATGTGCTCGCCTCCCTAAATCTGTTCTCCCTTCCCTGGGGTCACAGCATCCCCCTGACCCACACCATAGCGGTGTCTCCCTGACCCGGTCACTGCACATCCACACCGCCTCTCCAAAGGGCGGGTGGTGCTACACATCTCGGCTGTGCTGCGGTCACTATCCTGTTGTCCCGTTCAGTCTCGTCCTCCCCCCACCCATAATCTGAAGGGGCCTGAAAGTTGGCAGGTCCTTTCCTTTCAGACCCCTTCGGTCACTGCATCCCTCACCGGTTTACAGACCTCTTTAAGTTATGGGGAGGGGTCCTGCCCCATGGCTCCCCGTGCACCTCTGCCTTGCAGAGTGTCCTCAGCAGTGGTGGGGAGATCAGGGTTCCTCCTCCCTGCTGCTCCCTCCCCTAGTTAATGCTCTCCGTGTCCTCCCAATCCTCCAATTCTGACCCACAATTAGAGGGACACACCTCCTTCCTTACTGTTCCCCCATCTCCCAGGCCTTCCATCTCTCTCTTTGCTCAGAGCTGTTGCCCACCAAGCTCTGGAAATGTTCATCCTCATCCATTTTCCCAACATCCCCCTGTATCAACACTTTTTCTTCAGCCTGCACCCCAGTGCCTTACAGGGACACCGCCACTGCTATCGCACTGCTGCCCGGGGGCACTCGTCAGACCATGTCCCCATGTCTGTGCCCAGACCTTGGGGCAGTGCCACCCAGTGTCGGTGGCTCGGGCACATCCCTCCTCCTCAGCATCTCGGGACAACCAGGTCCCTGGGACACTCTCAGTTTGGGGCGCCCCTTCCCCATGGGACACGCGGGGAAGGGGCACACGCCGCTGTCCCCCTGCCCGGCCTGTTTGGTCAGGGCTGCCCGCAGGGCTCTGGTCTCGCACCCTGTCCCACGGTGCACCTGCTGCCCGCCCCGCTCCGGCTCTGCTCCCCCTCCCCCGTGCCCGGCACAGAGGGGTCCCCAGGGTGACTCCGAGGAGCAGACTGCCCCCCTGCCCTGCCCCGATCCCGCGGGCTACGGGGCACACCGCGTCCCACTCCAGCCTCGGGTTTGGGGCTGTCCCGGACGTTCGGGACAGCCTGGAGAAGCAGAGAGAGTCCCACTTGCAGTCAAACAGCCCGTGCGGAGGGAAGAACCCCTCTTTGCACTGGCTCTGGCACCCCACGGGCACCCCACGCTTCCCCCCGCGCCGTTAGGACTCCGAGCGGGACCGGGAGAGGAGGAAGAAGAGCCGGAGAAAGCTCCAGCCGTACCTTCTGTGGGAGCTGAGACGCCGGCTTCGCCTCCAGCCTGACGGAGAGCAGCGCGAGTAAAAGTCCACCAGCCAGCAAGGGTGAGATCTGCATCCTGCGGGGCCGAGCGGGAGGGGGCCGGGGGGGCAGCGGGGAGCCGAGGGCAGCCCCGGGGAGAGGACGGGACCGACGGGAGTCAAAGTTCGGAGCGGAGCCCCGAGGTCCCTCCTGCCGCCTGCGAAGTGCCGAGCTAGTGAACTTGGGCTGCTTTCTGCTTCATTCATTTTATAACCCAACCTGCTCGGTGATGTCATCTAAATACCCAGGTCCAACCCGGTCTGCACTCCANTTTTTTTCTTTTCCCACATCCAGGATTAAATCAAAAACTGTGCCTCCCAGGTCCCTGCTTGGCAGGAGCAGGGCCACTGCCCTCCGTGACAGGGATGTGGGGGACACAAAGGATGGAGGGGCAGCGGTGCTTCTTGAGGGCACTTAAGTGGGTCCCTCGGCTCAGGGACCTGCTCTCTGCTTCTGGGAGGATCTTGATGGTGGTCCTGGCCCTGGAGATGGAGCTTTTCAAGCCCCCCTGGGGATGTCTTCTGCTGGGTACTGTCAGTGTCACAGGGTCCCTTGTGGGGACAGGACCTCACTGGCTGACCCACCGCAGGGATGTCCAGCCTGGCCTGCCTCTGACCTGCTCCTGGAGCTAGGGGGTACCGGAGAAAGATGTGATCCTGGGATTAACCCCAGTGGATCGCAGGGCCTCTGAGGAGGCTCCTTGCTCTCAGCCTTCCCCTTCCCTGGCATGCAGGGCAGGATTTGTGCCTCTGCTGCTGCTGGGGCTGGCATTGGGCAGCTCTGGAGCTCTGCTGGCTTTTTGCTGATGGAGCTGAGCATCGTCCCTGGCCCTTTGTCCAGGGGGAATGCACTTATTGGCATGAGGGCAGAGGAAAGACACCTCTTTCTTTGCAAAGCTTACAGGGCTGAATTGCATTAAACTGGATTTGCACCCCAAATCCCTTCACTGAGACCAGGGAAACATTCTCTGCTCTTCCCCCTGTCCCTGGGGTCTGTTCCAGTCTGGTCCTTTCCTCCTGCTCTGTATCGTGGTCTTTCTGGGCTCTGCTGCTCCACAAATCTCTGGGGAGCTGCCCCTGCTGGGGGACCGTGGCTCTTTGGGGGTCCGTGGTATCCCTGCTCAGGAGCAGGGAGATGTTTCCTCCTCCACAGCCCGGGCTACTGGGCACGGGACACTTCAAACGAGATTGGTTTTTCAGCTCCATGTGAACGGGAGCTGGAAGGAGAAGGTCTCGGTGTTTTTTCCATTGTGCCTGCCAGGTGGAGACAACTTGGACTTTTTTGAGTGTGAAGCTGTGCTTGGGCATTTGTCTGCGTGCAGGCAGAGTGAAGTGATGGAGTCGGGATTAGAGCCGACCCCGGGCGCCAGAGAGCCGTGGGTGCAGGCAAGGAGCAGAGAGAGGCCCCTTCTCTCGGGGTTCAGTTCTCGTCCCACACGAAGTGTAGCTGGAATGTGGCAGCCAGCCTCACCAGGGTGCAAGGAATAAGGGGCTCTGCACCACTACCCCCATCAGCAAAGCTTCTGCAGGAGAAAGGGGAGCAGCAGCTGAGCCTTGAGTCTCCACAGGGTGAGAGGTGACATCTCTCCTGGGGATGTCGGCGTGCCCGAGGCCACCAGCAGCTCAGCAACCCCCACAGAATCCTGCCAGCACCGTCCCGGTTGCGCTGGCTCCTGCCCTGGTGCTGTGGGCAGCCTGTCCCGGTGGACCCGGGATGGGGAAGGAGAAGAGGCAGATGGCTGGGGAGAAATGTCACAGTGTGGGCAGGAAGGGCCGCCTCGCCTGCCACCAGCCCCCTCGCACGCTGCAGTTCGCGGGGTCGGTACCGGAGCTGCTCCAGCAGCCCCTCGCCCCGGAGGATCAGAGCATCGCCACAAACGCCACAGCGCGGTCAGGTCTCGGCCAGCGCCCGCCCGCAGGACGCTCGTCCCTGCCCTCGGCTCTCACGAGCGTGGTTTTCATTAGTGTGTTTTCTTTGTCACACTGTGCAGAGCCTCGGGTTTGGGGGGGAGGGGGGGGGCTGTGTTTTATAAATCCAATTAGTCTTGTTATTCAAATGACTCTGCCGAAGTCAGAGCGGGCGCACACAAAGACTTAACTAAAACCAGATCAGATCCGTTGGGGTGGCAAAAGCTCAGAGCTGGAGCGGAGGTGTGCAGGAAGGGGTTAAGAGTGTGAAACCCTTTTGCTTGGTGGGGTGGGGGCCTGAAAGCTTTTAACCCTTAAAAGGATGGACCTTCATTAGTGCACAGCCCTGTGGGATGATCACCCAGGATGAGAACTGGCAGACTCAGGACATGAGTGGAAAATGAGAAGTGGAGGGATAGGGCTGGGCTCACAGGGGCCTTCCCCAGGCACTGGAGAGCAAAGAGGATCCTGCACAGCTGCACAAGGAGGGATGGAGACCTGTGGGGTGGGCTGGAGGGGGTGGCCCCTCCCCATTGCACCCGGGGCCCAAAGAGAGCCAGGAGGAGAGAGAGGCACCAGGGCTGGCCTGTCCCTGGGAAATACCAGCATCAAAGTTGGATTATGGGGAATGGGCTGCTGTGGGGATAAAAATGGGGAGATGCTTGGCGACGTGGGTGAGCCCTGAGTATGGGGGCTTTTGGTGTGTAGGGAGTGAGGAAGGGAGCAGAGACTGTGTTGTGTGTGTCAGAGGGCACACATGTCCCCAGTCTGAGGATGGAGAGGGATTCATCAAAGTGTGACCAGTGCCAGCATGATTTGGAGAGTGGGAGGAGATGGTCATGGGGATATGTGTGACAGCAGCGTGGAGTGCTCTGGCCCCATCAAAGGAAGGGGTGAGTGATGCCCACGGGTGAGGCTGCATCCTGCTGGGCAGCAGTGGGGCCCTGGCTCTCCTGGCTGAAATTAGGAGCCAGGTTCCAGGCACCTTCCGGAGGATGATGTCAAGAAGGTTCACAGGATAGAAATGTGGACTCAAGTCTGAAGCAAGCTGCTCCTGTAGCAGTGAACAGCCAGTGATTCGTGTCCTTTTTCTTCAACACGCTTATCCTTAGGGAGCATGTTTCTTATTGATTTGGGAAATCGCTGGCCGGATTTATGTCTCCTGCTGCCTTGGGCCAGGAGAGCATTTCCTGACCAAAAGATGGATAACGCTAGGATGAGGATTTTCAGCTGATGCCATGTGAAAGCCAATCATCCCTTTGCAAAAAGAGACATCAGAAGGCTGAGTGCATGTGATGGTGATGCCAGAGGGGCTGATGTTTTCCCATAACCAGCGGCCAACCCAAGGAGTTGTTGGTTAAGAACCATCCCAGATGGTGGGATGGAGAAGGTACAAAGAGGGAGCAGCTATTGGGATAAGGGAGCTACTTGCCCTCCAGCACAGCCACCAACTACCAGTCCTCAGGAATATCATGTGTGCTGTGCTCACCAAGAGAATGTCACCAAGGGTTTGATGTGCCCAAACAGGAGTTTTTTGCAGTTGGTTTTCTTCTTTTTACAGGTTTCAGAGTACCTCTCTAGGGGTTGGATGATAACCAGCTCAGTGAGAAGCAGTTTGAATAGAGATTTCAATTTTGAGTATTGGGATGGATGAGCAGCCTCTGGTGCATGCAGGGGACTATCTGGTCCCATCCCTGTGGTGATGTGCCCCCTGAGGACGCTTTAAAGAAAGGTTTTCTGGGGAATAACTCTGTAGCCCCTGAGGCAGGAGCACTGCCCAGCAGCTCAGACCTGGCCATTACTAGCCCCCAGCCCCAGCAGCCACCAGGCTGTCATGGGGATGGGGTGGCTCCACACACTGGGGTTTGATGCTCCTGGGGTGCTGTCTGAAGCACTGATGGAGATTTTGGCCTGTTTGAACATCCCCGGTGTTTGTTTTGGATGCTGCTGCTGCTGAATGAGGCATTACAGGAAACACACCGTGATTTTGCACTTTCCCCTGTCTCCTTTGGGTCTGGAAGAGGGCTCTGACTGAGGATACAGGTATGGCCAATATGCCCCCTCCCCAAACTGGGATGGTAATGGGGAGACACCCCACAGAGCTGCCCTGATGGGGCAGGCAAGAATGGGGCTGCACGTGCTGCAAGGGTTAGAGACCAAGAGGGCTTCTCTGTCCCCTTCCAAAACCTCCCAGAGTGGCAAAGCTGAGGAGAAGAGGACAAGCTCCAGGCAGAGACTCACAGGTCTTTGCTAGTGAAGTCCTGATATCCTGGCAGGCACAGTGTGTTTTTTCCCCAGGGCTTTGCCTTTTGGGATTTGCCATTTCTCCTGGGCTTCCTAGGATGCTACAGTCTCCTCCTGACATTCTAGATGTTTTTCCCAGGGCTACAATGGATATCTGTGCTCAGGAGCTGGGATGCCTCACTGCTCTGGTGGGAGCAGGAACACAATGTCTCAGGGTTTTGTTGAATGTCAATAAAATGAAGCAATTCTAACGCACGGGTGACTCCCCACCATGAGCCTCCCTCTGCATCAGTCCTCAGAGGATATGGATTGCACTGCCTCCAGCTCGCGGCAGCCTCACGTCTGCAGCTGATGCAGGGGCAGGTTGTTGGGATTTTCCAAGCTAAATGCCACAGTCATCTTTGTCCTCCTTTTTTCAGATGCCTTCCCCACAGAAATGGGGGTCTCGCAGTGTTTCACCCACAGCTTCGGGGTCCCAACATCATCCCAGGCTTGTTGATTTTGGCACTGAACATCCTTTTGGGAATAGGAACAGCCCAAAGGGGTGATGGCCCAGAAAGGCCAGGATGAGTTACTGATATCACATTCTTCCCTGCAGGAAGCCATGCCATGTGCAGATCCTGAGAAGAGATCCAACAGGCCTGTGGGGAGGGACCCCCAGCCCGTATCCAGGGAATCCCCATCACAGCGGTGGGGCTGGATGCCACCACAGCCTCAGGGGATGGAACAGCCTCAGGGGATGGATGTCTGTGCCCTCCTGTGCTATGTGCACACCCAGGCCTGGCGAGCAGGTCCTCACTAGCCCCACGGCTCTGGCAGCAGCACATGTCCCAGCTTGGCAGGAGCCTCTTCCTCCTGGTTTGGCTGTGCAAACCCTGTCACCCTCGAAAAAGACATCAGCAGCAGCTCCCTTGCAGCCCACCTGCCAGACACAAAAACCCTCCAGCTTCTCTGAATTGCCTTCCTGGGAACCCACTCCAGGTGGTGGGAAGTCCCTTTTGGCATCAGTTCTTTCAGGGTAAAACTTTTGGGCTTCCTGGGTGTCGCCCTGGAGCCCCTGGATGTGGGAAACCCAGGGGAGTGTTGGGAGGCAGAGAGACAAACGTGCTGGTCTTGGTGGTGCTGGTGGTAAAGCCGTTGACTTCCTAAAAGAAGTGATCCCACTGAAGCCAAGTTTGGGCTTTTTGCCTCTTTTTTTTTTTCTTTTTGGGAGGGTGTTTGTGCCAGTTGAGGAGCACTGAATGACCCTGGCTGGGGCAAGGGGGCTGGCATTGGAAGAGGAAGATTTCAGCACCACGAATGGTGGGGCAGCCTTGTGGAGATGATAAGGGTCTGGCCGGGTTCTGGCCATGCCTGGGAAGGGCTGAGGTGGCTGCTGCTGTGGCCGGGGAGCGCTGCCGGCTGCAGGGGGTCACGGTGGCCCCGCTGCCACCCCACGGCAGCCGCTGTGGACGTGCAGGGCTCCACAGCCCTAACCTTTAGCAACCAGACAGAATAACAATGCCGGCCTGCTGGGGCATAATGGCCGGTGTTTGCTTGAGATACAAAGGCACCGAGCTTTCACATGAGCTAATACTGATAAGTTCGGCTCTCACTGAGTGCCCCGCCTGCCAGACTGAGGGCCGGCAGCAGCCCCTGCCTGCCCTCACTGAGCTGCTGGGCCGTGCCCGCCGACCCTCGGCCATGTCCCACTGCAGCATCGCCCCCCTGCCCCCCGTGGGCTGTCCCCACTCATCACCACCCCCACAGTGCTCGCCATCGGGGCTGCTTCAATCTCATCCTGGTTATGTGCACTGGGAGATGCACGGCGGAGATGAGGGCTTGTGGGGTGGGTCCCTACCCCTGGGACTGCACAGCAGTGTGGCTCCTTAGTTCTTGCCTTTCTGGAAAGTATCCTTTCCACCTCCCTGGGAGCATCAGAAGGGGTTTGAACTCACTGCACATTGCCCCATGTGCCCTGACCCACTCTGTCCCCCGGCCCTGCTGCCCACAAACTCAGTAAGTGCAGGGCAGCTTCTTTCCCAAGTTTCCTGATGTGATCTGTGGAGCTTTGGTGTCATCCATAGCCACTTTGAGCACCTTTGGGAGGCTCAGTCCTGCCACTGGAAGGCCTTCCACACTGAAAACTGAGGGCTATATTATAAAAGAGATTTGACCATTACAACAGGCAGAACTACTAAGGAAGAGACTTGAAGGTACCCAAAAGACAAATCTGGGTGGCCTCAATTAAATCAGTTGCAAGGCACTAACCCTGCTCCTACCCTGGCTTCTCACCTCCTTCCTCCGCTGCCTCCTTCACCTGCTTCTTGTCTGCCTGTCCCTCTTTGCTGGGGTCTAGTTCTCTCTTCCTTGACTGGACAAACAAAACCAAGCCAGACCTTGCCCGCTGCCTGGGGGAGTTGCAGATGTTCCTCCAGGCAATGAAGGCGATGGGAACCCATCAGTCCTGATCTTGGGTGGCATGTTTCCCAACCAGAGGTATGGAGGGCTCAGAAGAAGACTGGAGAAGCTGAAGGATGGGTGGGGCAAGACCACATGTGTTGTGACACAGCAGATGGTATCTACTGTGGAGAGAGATGGTTTTTAGCTTATTTATGGTAATAAATCTGTTGCGCTCCCCTTTATCCTCCCTGAGCATGGCTTATGTCCTCCGGCCAAGTGCCCAGATGACTCCCAGTGCCTGAGAGATGTCAAAAGGAGACAGACTCAGGCTTAATGCTGGGTGCTGCTGCTGCAATCAAGACATTTCCAAGGGTGCTCAGAGGCTCCAGAGCAAACTCGCAGCCCCGCTTTGCCTTTGAGCACATGCCTGTGCCATGTAGGTCTCTCCTGCAGACAACAGCAGGGAGGCAGAGGCAGAGCACCCTGCTGCCCTCCATCCCTCTGCCATGGCCTGCAACCTGAAATACTGCAATGTGAGAGGTGGCATTTGGGTTTGCAGGGGTGGCATTTCCATGCAGCGTCAGTTCACGCCGGGTGGGCTGCAGGAAGCAGATGGAAGTGTCAGAGGAGCTGCTCTGCTCCCATCCAGGGTTCCCTCCTTGAGTCATCTCGGGGTGGCTCCAGCCCCTTGGCCAGTCACTCCTGATTAACACTGATGTAAACGAGGGCCGGGCGGGCCCCCACTGCTCGCTGGAACCGCTGCAGAGCAGCCAAAGCCTTCGTAAGCGGGGAGCTCCCAGCCAAGGAGCCATGTGGTGCTCTCACCTCGCCGAGGTGCCGCAACACGTTCCAGCTCCAAGTCGGGAAGCAGCTACCAGTTACTGCCCGGGGGAAGATGGTGAGATAATCCTGTGCTGTGGGAAAGCAAGCCAGGGCACCGGGCTGGGCTTGCTGCTACAGGACCCCAGGAAATGAGAGTGCAGGGGAAAAATCTGCTCAGGGACCTTTCCCTTTTAGAAAGCCCATGAGATGCCATGGAGGGTCATGGGAGCAGCAGTGAGGCAATGGTTCCCTTCTGTTCAGGAACCACGAGGATGGTGTGGATGGAAGATGGAGCCAAAGGTGAGACTGAAGCAGTCCAGCCCTTCCCTGGGAGGAATTGTGCTTGAGGCACTAGCTTGCTGTGATGTTTGCACGTGACCTCTTCCAAAGGGTGTGAAGGACGGGCATGCAGCTGGCCCCAGCCACTCAGAATCTTCTGTGTGCCCACGGGGCACTGGGAGGGAGACACGGATTTGCTGTAACTCTCATTTTTCTGGGCCAGCAACGGGGTAGAGAAAAAGAGGGCACAAACACAGGCCCTGTCCCATGGAGCAGACAAGATTCCCAAATCCCTGGCTGCTGCCAGGAAAGCAGGGCTGCGAAATGCTCTGCTGCTGACCCGCTGGAGATCATGGCCCCTTGTGCAGCAGGGCCCCAGCTGGAAGCAGGAGGGGAGGGTGACAGAGGCATCCAGCTGTGGGGCCATATCCTTCTCACCACACCTGATATCACTGCAAGCCACAGGCCCCAGCACTGGCAGCAGCACCACCAAACACCAAATCCTCCCCGCTTCCTCTCCTGTCTGTGGAAGGACCAGGGCATGCTGAAGCTGCTACTGCTGCTGGTGGCACCACCTGGTGCAGGGGGCAGCCTGGCCAAACTCCCAGCTCGGCTTCCTCCCCACTGGAGTGAAGAAGAGCAGAGATACTGTGTGACCCAGCAACACCAAGAGGAGCTGCTGCTCCCACCTGGCTGGCACAGGGAGGGGACAGTGGGGCTGGAGGCCCTGGGTCCCCCTGCCCCATCCCTGCTCTCCTGCATGCAGCCAGGGCAGCCTGAATGGATGGCATGGGTCAGCCCTGAACAGCTGGGGATGTGCCACCACCCTGCCTTCACAGAGCAGGTGCCACCACCTTGCTTTATCAGCGGCCAGGAGAGCAGGAGGAAGCAGGGGAGCACACATCCTCCCTCTGGCAGGGTGATCCCCCGTGGCTGTGCTACCCTCGGGGCCAGCTCCAGCAGAAATGATCTCTCCCCTCTGTCTCTGGGTCCCGTGGGAGCAGCTGCTGTGTGACTGGTGGCTCTGCTCAAACAGAGGATGGCTGCTCGCTTCCTCTTGGCCAGCATGGGGCAACTTGCTGCCTCTCAGCCATGCCAGAGCAGGGCTGAGTCCTCACTCTCCTCCTTGAGGTGGCCAGAGCTGCCAGGGTGTGGCAGCTGATGAGCTGGCATCCGTGCCAGCAGACCGTGGGCAGAGGCTGCTGGCTCTGCACGGTTCGTGCAAACGAGCACTGCCTTTGCTGGTGGCATCCTGGCTCTGGGGCGGATGTGACTGTCCCTGTGCAGGCAGGTCTGTGCTTGCTGCCCTTGTCCACAGCAAAAGCCTGGTACTTTCTCAGGGCAGCTCCCTCGACCCCCCGAGGGCTAGAGCTGGAGTGGTCTGGGCTTGCCACGGCTTTGTGGAAGCTCAGCAGGGCTGGCTGTGGGGATGGCTGAGGGGCCAGGCTGTGTTTGGGAGCCACAGGTGATGCTGCACCCTGAGCAGATGTGGCCTGATGGCCTTTAGAGGTGACTGATACCAGGCAATGTGCACACTGATCTGCAGGAGGAAGAATATGGACCAAGGGGCTGGCATCTTCCCCATCCTAAGTGAAGGGACAGCATGGATGTTCCTGCCAAAATGATGGGGATGTTCCTTTCCCCATCAGAACCCTGCCTGGAGACACCCGTTCAGGTCCCTTTGGATGCTTCCTCCATCCACTGAGGGTATTCTCCAGGCAGACAGCTCAAATGAGATTACTGGGGGTGCCATGAGGACAGTTTATAGCTCTCCAGATTTTCTTCTGGTTGAAATTCTTTGGCAAACACAGCCTGAGTTTGCAGGTAACACCAGGGTGACCAAACTACATATTCTCAGTCAGCCAGAGCCTGGGTCTGACTGCTATAAAGCCTTGTGAGAGGTCTGTGGTCACAGAGAGAGGTAATAAAAGTGCCAGCTCTTGACTCTGGTCTCATGCTCTAATGACACCCTCTGATCCATGAGCTGTGACTTATCCTGGAGGAGCTCAGGCAGCTCTGCTCAGCACCGAGGGCTGGTCACTCCTTGGGTGCTGGGCGAGGAGGGGATCAGCAGGTTTGCTGCTGCCCAACTTGCAGTGCCAGGGGAGCAGGAAGAGCTCCGGGAACAGGATCCCAAAGAGCTCAGGGACAGGATCCTGAAGAGCTCAGGGACAGGATCCCAGAGAGCTCCGGGAACAGGATCCCAAAGAGCTCAGGGGCAGGATCCCAAAGAGCTCAGGGAACAGGATCCCAAAGAGCTCAGGGAACAGGATCCCAAAGAGCTCAGGGAACAGGATCCTGGAGCCCGCTGTTCTCTGCAGTGCAAGTGAGGTGCTGAAGGAGGTTTCCCCACGGGGTTTTTGGAGGTACAGGTGCTTGCAAAGCTGTGAGTTTCCTCGGGGACAACACCAGACTCAGATCTTTACGTTAGATCAGCTAACCTGTGCTTTTTTCACTGATCTGGCTACAAATTTGGGTGAAGCAGGAGCGCTGGCCTTAAGCTGGAGCAACCCATCCCAGGAGGCTCCGCTGGCCCCGGCTGGAAGCTAAAAACCCCCGGGATCGCGGTGGCAGCACACCCGGCGGGCCGGGGACAGTCCGGGCTGGGTGGCAGCACCTCCTGCCCCTCACGTCCCCGCCATGGCCCAGCTCGTCCCGCGGTGGGCTCCCACCCTCTCACGCTGTGCCTCGCCGAGAGGAGCCCAAGGCTGCCTGGAGGCTCCCGTTCCCCCCGGAGAGGCCGGGGGCCCCCGTCCGGAGCAGGGAGCGGGGCTGGGACACCCGAGCCCCCCGGAGCTGGGGACCCTCCGCCCGCCCTGTGGCGGCGGGCGCACAGCGAGCGCTTCGCGCTGAGCCCTTCTGGGCCCCGCCGCGGCCCGTAGGCGCCGCTGCCCCGGAAGCGGACGGGGCGCTGGGACATTCAAACGGAGCGGAGCGGCCTCGGCGCCGGTGAGCGGGGCGGGGGTCGGGAGCGGGGCCGGGACAGGGACCGGGACCGGGCAGGGGAGCGGGGACAGCCCGGCGGCGCTCAGCCCGATGGCAGCGCCGGCGCAGCCGGGCCCCGCCGGTCGCTGTCCCGTGCGGCCGCTCCGGGCCCGGCGGGAGCGCGCTGGCGGCCCGGGCCGCTCTCCCGAGGGGCCGGGGGCGCCGAGCAGGAGAGGCGGCGGGCGAGGCGCTGCTGCTGGTGCCGAGGGCGCGGGGCTTCTGTGCTGTTGGAGCTGGAGCCTTAGCTGGGGAGTTGGGCACCCCGGGGGCGAGGGGTGGAGGCCAGCGGTGACCCGCAGAGCCGGCCGGGTGGCGATAACAGGGGCGGGTTTCACCCTGGGCCCGGCTCAGCCAGTGTCCTTCCTCTGCGCGGCCATTCTGGCCTTTCACTCATTCTCATCAGCGTGCCCAGGCAGGGCGGATATACCTGTACCCACCTCTGCCTTCCCTCTGCTCTCCTGGGAATATTTCAATTCCTAGTTGGCCGCAGAAGACTAATAATGAAACTGTAATGCGTAGGGGCTTGTATCCTTTTCAGTGCTGCAGTTGCTGACTGCTAACGTGGTTAAAGTTGTAGAAATTGTAGTGAAGGCAAGCTGTGAATGTTTGTTCTCTTCTGGTAAATAAAGATGACAAATTCCTGTCTCCTGGAACCAAACCATTGTTTGGGAAGTAGTCTCACTGGCTTTTATAAATGTTATCTGCTCCTGTTGCGTTGGCAACAGGAGAAGGTGACGTTCAAAGAAAGCTCGTGTAGGCCTACCCGTGTGTGTTTTGTAACAGCTCGGTAGCAGGTCAGGCTATTGGGAGAGTTCAGCTGTTGGCCAGCACCAGTGGAAAATCTTAGGAACAAGAATCGCAAACCACATAAAGAATTTTTCCTATTTGTTCAGGGATTTTCAATTTTTGCTTTGCATTGTGAAGCCCGCTCACATCCGTGCTCGATTACTGAAGTAAATCCCGGCGCAGTGCGCGTTGTTGCTCCAGAAGGGCTCTGCAGCCCTCGGTCCCTGCTGGAAAATGCCCCATTCCCAGGCAGGCTGTGCATGGAGGAGACTGCCTGGTGCTTATCCTCCGTGCAACGGCAGCGAAAGGGAGAACAGGGCTGAGTAAGGGCAAAGAAAAATTCCAAGCATGGTGGGAATAGGGACTATAAATTTCAGTTTTGCTGATCTCTGTATTCTGTCCTGCCAACATCCCTGTGCTTAGAGGAGCGAAGGGAGAGGTTTAATGGGCAGTATCTTTTATTTAAACTTAGAGGCCAGTGCCCCATGGTTCTGGGGTGGCAGAGATAACAGTGAGTCCTGAAATTATTCAGGTACCAGCTGGGGTGAAATTCAGCTGTTCAGCTCCAAACTGGTCCTGAAGTGAAAAGGAGGCATTTTTATGAAAACATGCAGAAGCCAGCAGTGGCACTGGGCTCCATTATCAAGAAGTTCTTATTGTCTTCTTTGATTTTACATACAGCAAAAATCATTGCTATGTCCTGTCTATACCTATAATTTACCTCAAAGTATCTGAGCGTAATTGAGTGGATTGTTTTGCTCCAAAAGCTTAAAAGCTAAAGCACCTGGAAAAGGATTGAAAGATGCTTGATCTGCTTAAGTTTCATACTCATGCAGTAAAGGTGGAGGTGTGATACCATCTACAGAAACTGGTGCTGGATGAAGCTGCAGGCAGCGTGTCTCAGTCAGTAAGAATTAGAAGCTCTTGCAAGATAATTATTATTTTACTTCTGTTGCAGTGGGAGGGAGTTCGTGGCTAAAAAGACAAGCTGAAATGGGTAGTCTTGGTGTTTAAAGGAACTCTCCTGTACAATGGAGAAGTGTCAGTCACTGTGGGAGGGAGGGGACAGGCAGTGTTTGCTTTTGACAGCAACAGTGAAGCACTTCAGTAAGGATGCAGTTGTTTTTGAGGCCTCCAGGCTGGACATTATAAGATTTTGCTTCTGATAACCACTAAACCGATGCTTCTGGTCAGTTTGTCAGTTGCTGTTTTAATTTTCCCGGCTTTTTCAAAGGCAAAGAAATGCAGATTAAAGGAATCCTGTGTATCTGGGGCGGGAAAAAAATCCCTGTCATATGTGGTATGTGAGCAGGTACAGCTTATGGGCTGTGGTCACTCATAGGTTATGGACAGAGATTTGGTGCAGGGCAGATGTTGATTACATTGTGAAACCCCTTCCCCACGCTGGAGTGATTCACAAACCCAGAATTCCTTTTCTGCAAAAGTTTTATATTTTTGTGTCTTTTGGTGTAATCAATTATTTGACACTTTGTTTCAGGAAAAGAAACCTTTTTTCCTCTGTGTCTGTTTATAACTCTCTGAAGTGTGGGCCTTGTGCTGCGCTATGGATCAGCTGGGGCACGTGAGAAGTCCAGGTTGTGCCCAAGGTGCCAAGGAGGGGCTGAGCAGGGCGGCTGCCTCCCAGAAGAACGCGTACGCCAGGCTCGTGCAGAAGCACCACAGCGGCCGCTTCCAGTCCTACCTGAACCACATTGCACAGAAGATGCAGCTGGAAGAAGGCTTCTCCAACGACCCCAGCCTGGATCTGGACCTGCCTCTGAGGAGAGGCCTGGTGAAGGATAATCCAGTCAGGAATGGGATAAACATGAACAGCTATTCACCAGTCAGAACATCTCACCTGGAGCAGCCCCTGCCTGGGTTTGAGAACGATAAACCCCAAAGTGCTCTGAACAGATGTCCTCTTAAAAGAAATGCCATTGTTAGTCCAGAGGGAGACTTGGAGGTGGAGGAAGACTATTATGTGTATCAGCGTGGAGCTGCATCTGGCTTGTTAAATGTGAGTGACGCCCTTGGTGGGAGAGCATCAAACAGCCTGAGACACCGAGGGGCTCTGCAGAAATCTTCTGGTTCTGATGAGAGGGAGGAGGAGGACATGTGGAGGAAGAAACATAAGAAACGAGGCAGATGTCCTGCCAACACTGACACAGCAGCTGGACACTTGTTGACTGAACAGTTTGGTGAGGATGTGCTGGCAGTGAATGCCAGAAAAAACAGTCACTTGTCTCCAGGTCAAGTCCAAGGTGAGTTAACTCTGATGAATTGTTTGGTCCATTTGCCACAATTACCGTGGAATTGAATGCAATGTGTTAGTCATGAATGAGTTAACAGGAGCCAGTCCTGCTCTGTCCAAGTTGGTCAGCCCTTGGTTACCTGTGGGTGGCTTTGTCCTGGTTTACAAGTGAGCCATGTGGCGTGTGCAAATGCCTTCATGTGGAGCCAACTCGGTGCTGGCAGGACCTAATTCCCTGACCTAAACTCTGTGACTGTGGCTGTGCTGCTTCCAGGATCAGCTCAGGTCTAGAAGAGCCCAATTTCTGTGGTGTAGAGTCCAAAGTAATAAGACCACTGGATCTGAGCTGACTCAGAGCACAGTCATGCTTTTCTTTGCGTTGCTTCTTTGAGTCTCGAGTGCTGGTTTGCTTTTGGTCCAGGTGAATCCAATACTTAGGGGCTAAGATGTCTGTATAAATAGCCAATTCCTGATAGAGAGTCTTGACTCCAGGAAATTTTGCTGTTAGTAACAAAGAGACCACATTTTGCAGTACTAAAGTGAATGTGCCTCTTAAATGTGATGCTCAAGACAAAAAACCTACTTAGGGACATAAGTGAAATTTTTGTTAAAAGAACCCCATGAGCAAGGAACAAAAACCAGATAGTTTTAATTTTATTTCTCAGTGTAATGGGTTAAAACTTTCTCTGAATGTTATTTATGCTGAAATACTTTGATAGCCTGATCTTATGTGCTACTACTGGAACTCATGCATGTCACCATGTTAAATTCTCTGTAACAAGTACAAAAGAGATGGGTTTCTCAACTGAGTAAGATCAGCCTGAGGCCTATCATAACGCTTAAACTGAAAATTAAATAACTGTTCAGCTTAATCACTCTTAAAAACTAAGCCCTAAGACTTAAGAGGGGCAAGTAATATGCTTTTTTTCTGGGTTATTTTTGAGATTGTGGCAATACATAATGTGCTAAAGTTGGTAAACTTCCATGAGTTCTTGGAAGACTGATCACAGACAGAGATTTAATGCAGATTATAGTAAAATTTATTGATGAGCTTGATTTTTGGGAGGGCTTTTTTTTTACATGGTTCATTGTAACACTATTTGTTGTGCTAGCCTGTCGTAATAGACTTTACTTCCTTCAGCTTTTGAAGTGTAGGAAGAGCAGATGGCAGATGAAGAGTCTCAAAGGCATACAGTTTATATCCAGGAAAATTACAGGTGACTACATGGATAAAATAAAAATAGCCTGGCTTTCAAAAGCAAACACCCCCAGTGGCCTCCTGCTCTGGTTGGAAGTGGGGTTGCACAACTCCTTCAAAAACTGTTTGTTTAGTGTAAACACCTAAAGCAGAAAATGCTGACCCTTGTGTTTGACTTCCCAGGTGGAAAACTCACACTGTGGGAAAGATTATTGGAAAGTTATTTGCTCAGCAGTGACACCTTTCCTCTTCTTCCCCCTGCATGCCTTCCCAGCCACCCTCCTGCGTAGCTGCGACTGGTTACCCTCTGGAACGCTTGCAGGGATGTGAAAACAGTTTCTTGGGGAGGAAAGAAATAGGAAAAAATAAATATGTCACTTGTTTCAGAGAAATGTCTTTTCTGCTGTTCAGTCTGCGTGTATTTTAGGACTCTTGTTTAAGTGAAATGAAGATTTTGCAGTAGGCAAGTGCTTAGGTGTAAGAACTCGCACATCACTGGATCAGATTAATATTTTCTCACTTCAAAGCTTGTATTTCTCTCTTGATGCTGATATAAGTCATATTATTTTGCATAGGCAGGTGTGTGGTTTGATCAGTTTAAATCAAGGCTTGTGAAGCTTGATGGCAAGAATTGCTTCTGCCATAAGAGCGAGGCGTGTCATCTTTTCAGGAGTGACATTTCCTCACAAATTAGCTCTCTTCAGACTGCTGTAGGCTTTCCAAAAGGCTCTTTGAGCTAATCTCAAAGGCAAGCATCTCTCTTTATACCATTTCATTTCATTGTCCTCTTCTTAACAGCTCTTCAGCTCAGGCTTAGCCACGGTAGGGTTTGCAATGACCCTAAAACTGACAGAACTAATAGTGAAGGCAGATAGAATGATCTGTGAAAACCCTTTGGGTGCCCTGGAGCAGGCTGTAGGCAGCAAGGGACTGGTCCCTGTTAATGTCCTTTCAGTGGCAGAGTGATTGCTCTGGCCTTAGAGGGAAGCAGAGTGGGTTATGGAGCCCCAAGCAGGTATCTCTGAGCCTGGAGCTCAGTTCCGCTGATGTGTTCATGTCTGGAGTTCCATATAGAAACTGCTTTTCCTAACTATTGGAGGCTTTGCAGCTGAGAGAGCTGAGTGTGAACAGAACTTCATTGTCCCTTGTGTAAAACATGACATGGTAACGAGACTGCAGGTTGGATTCCCTCTGTGGCATCAGCACTCTGGGATTTGGGAAAACGAAGCTGCAGATAGAGGAATCCCACAGTTGCTCCCTTCTGCGCAGTTTTAACCTCTGCAAGGAGAAACACCATAAAAACTCCTGCTCTCAGGTTTCTTTCCAAACAAAACCCAATAAACTGGAAGATAATCCTAAAATGTCACTATATATTGTGGTGCTTAGAGTTTTTAATCTAATACCATTTTCTTCCTGGTATTTTTTTCCTTAAATCACCAATGCTGTAGATTCTTTGGGTGCTAACATTTGGTTAAACGTCCTTAACAGAAAATTATCAGGTCCCTTGGGTTGTTTTCTGGTTTTGATCAAAGGCTTCTAGGGTTTTTCCATTTCAGTCCATAGTTAGTAACCAAAATCTTCTTTCAGACTGAAGTTGCTGTCATAAAAGGGCTTAAAACCTCATTTTTCTTGAGGACAGAAGTGCTGACTCTTTTTACAGCATCTGTCTGTCACATGCTAGGGGTTGAGATTTGCATGGCTGCTATGTGGAACTTCAATATTTGTGATGCTTTGCTTTGTCAATAAGTAGTTTAGTTGCATTTTGAGGATGTGCACTTGCTAGCCTGTTTTTTAAGGGAGAATTGCTGTTTGATAGCATGTTCCCAGGTCTGCTGGAAAGCCTGGAAACCAGACATCTTCAGAAAAGGACTGTCCTCCAAACGTGGAATACAATCTCCCAGCCACGCTTGATTTCAGAGGATCTTGGGAGTTAGAGTACCTGGGAATGAGGTGGCTTTGTTGACTTTGAAACTTGGGTGGAGCAGGATGCTGGTCAAGGCTGATTGCTCTGAAATAGGTTCAGATTTTGCAGGGCTGGATATACTGTCTCAGTCTATATCTGCAGACAGCTTCCCTGGGAAGAACACTGTCAGCTTCCTTAGGTATCCTCCTGAGGCTCCTCTCACTAAAAACTTCATAGGTTTATGATGTGATGGAGGCATCTTGCCCATCTGTTAGGGTCAGCGTGCCCCCTGAGTAGAAGCAGACAGTTCCTGGGTAACAACATGCCACATCTGAAACAGTGGAAGATTTCCACAGCCCTTTCTGATTTATCATCTGTCTGACACTTGGCATTTATTTGCCCAGCCTGTAGTACTTAACCAACTTGGGCAGCTTCCACGGAGGAGTGGTGCTGGCAAGCAGGCTGGTGTTTAGCATCAGAGCTTTAAAAACAATTGTTGCTGTTGGATGGTGGTGTGCTTGTGGCTGCAATCCTGACATTTGAAAGTCCAGGATAGGTAAAGGAAATATCCTGGATTGGCTTTCCCGAGTGTTTGATGGGCACAGCTGCTCGAGAAATATCAGCCCTAATAAGATGGCAAAATCTCAGGTATTTTGTCTTCCCATGGTACACTGCAGTATAATTGTGTGTTTGCCTTTATTTCTCTGGGGGAGCTTTGGAGGAAGAACCACAGCTTCTGCTTTTCCTTTCTTGTAATGCTAATTTGGGATAATGATACTTTTGAGTGGCCAGAGTCTTCCAATTCTTGTGTGGTGAAATTCAGTTCTCAAGAATGCTGTTATCTCCCTATCTGGCACCAGTAAACATGAGCCAGCAATCTACTAAAGGCCACTGGAATCAGCTCAATAAATGGAGAATGTTGGTTGCTGTGGAAATCTTTAAAATGCAGCTAATCTTGCCAGGTTCAATGTATTAACTATGACGTTAATCATAGTAATAAGATATGGGAGAGAAGGGAAAACTGGATTTACTGTATGGCCCCATCTGAGAAATGAAAAATATGAAAAATACATGAAAAATAGAATGCTCCTTTCTCTAATGGTTTAGCAACGTCATCACAAACATAAATTTCTCTTGCTTTTGATAGAAAAAAATGTTGCATTCCTGAATCTTGTGCAACTAATGTTTTTGGCAAACATCAGCTATAGTATGTGAGTTAATATCTGATGTATCCTCTCTTGGGGAGATGAGATGTTGCCCTTGCAGGGACTGTGTTTTTTATATGTGATCTAATAACTGTCTTCCGTGCCCTTTCCCAGAGCCCTGAGCACACCGTGCTGCAGCAGGAGCCCTTGCATTTGGCAGCAAAGCTCTCACTTCTGTGAATGAAGGAGCTTCCTTCACCTTCTAGTGCTTAGGTGAAAATGTTCCTCGGTGGAAATGCTTGTTGCTGTTAACTTGCTATTTTTTTAAACTTTTTTTTTTCTACTCACTAGCCCCCACTATGTAGTGTAGGTACACTACACTGTCTGTGTGGTGTTGGTCCTAGGAAAATAATAGGCTCATAGAAGAATTGAATTGATTTTTAATTCATTTTTAATCTTTTCTTTTGTGTGACTTGTCATCAATTTATTTAACAGAGGTCCTGTTGAGCTCTTCAGTTTCTTGTGAGATTAGGGTTTTGATGCCAAAGGTGTGAATATGGATGTTAGTGTGTTAACTTAATTAAATGACAGCGCACGTGCAATGGTTTAAAACCTGTTTAGTCAAACTAATTAAATGCAGCAATAAATTTAGAATTGTTACCAACAGGTGTGTCTGGCTCTTGCAGTGTCATGTCCTGACCCTGTGCTGGTTAGTACATCTATCAGTCATCAGGAAGAAAATATATAAGTAGGACTGAAAAGGGTGTTTTTGATGACTTGCAGAGTATTGAATAATGGGGTAGTTACTGGCAGCCATCTGGATCACTTGGTGGACTGGTAGCAGGCAAAACAAAATCCATTTATTGGATTGCCAGCTTAGAGCCATGGTAGCAGTGCGAGGAACCCGGTGTGGGAAGCAACAGCTTGGAAAAAAGTTTTGAGCACTTGATGGATTAATCAGCTGAACATCCTCCTCCTGTGAAATGCGCCAAAAGGGTAATGTATGAGCATGGGAATTGGAAGATGGAGTATGGACTCTGTGTGTCTTTGGCACGGCGGCAGCAGCTTCTGGAGTGTTGTATCTTGTGGTGATGCCCTCAGTTTGAGGTGGATGGTGATGAATTGATGAATACTCAGAGGACAGCCATAGGGAAGATTAAAACGCTGGGATCGTGAGTGAGTGATTGGAGGAACCCTGCTTTAGTTATCACAGAATGCTTGGGGGAGGGGAGTTTTCAGTAAATTGCCTACATGGGGAACAGATGTTCAATAATAGGCTACTCAGTTGAGCAGATTATGATATAATGCATTTGAGGCTAAACAAATCCAGGCTTGAAATACAGCACAATTTAGCAGTGAGGGTAAATGACCATTGGAACAGTTTTACCAAGGCTTGTGGTATGTGGGCTGTCACCAGCACGTTTAGAAGCCCTGATAACAATTTCCATCCCTGAAAAACACTGTCATTCTTACAGGAATTAATTTGTAAAAACCCTCTGTCCTCTGCTGTCCACGAGGTCAGTCAGCCCACACATCCCAGTCAGGTCTGGCCTGTTATTCAGGTAATGTCCAAGTGTCTCCTTCACCATGGATATCCAGGTAGGTAGGACAGGTTCTTTGCAGCTTTATTCAGTGGCTCTTGTGGTTCCTCTCTAGCCTGTGGCTGCTGTGGACTTTCTCTGCTGCCTTCCTCTACAACTCTGCTCCTACCTCTCATGTCCCAAATGCTGTTGCCCATCTTTTGCCCTCCCACCCCAATCCCCTACTAACCAGCACCATGAAATGCTCTGAGCTGCATGTCCTGAACTCCCTCTTGTGGGGAAAGCCAAGCTACAGAGAACTGAGACTTGGCTGGGGCAGGGTGGAAAACAAAATGTTGTGATCTATTGCATAAAATAATGTCTTCTGTGACAAAAATAAAAATTTCCAGGGTGCTGAAGGAAAATGTCAACACTAGCAGCTGCAGCCCACAGATGTATGGGGCATGTCCTGCCTTGGAGAATATTCCAGGCTCTCTGCAAATAAAAGCCAGCGGCCAAAATGTGGTTTTGTTCAGTTTGTATGTTTTTAAGCATTTTCCCCCACACTACTAGGGATTGTGATTTATGTACCTACTCCACTGAGTGGATAGCATGGAGAATGGCTCATCAGCAGAAGAACACATTGAGCAGCACCTTGGGTTACCTCAGGATATGTAGGAATCTGAAAGCAGTTCTTTGATTTCTTCAGCTGTTAATGTCTTCTATATATTAGCACCTCCTGTCAGGTATTTTGCTTTTCAAAGCCTCTTAGCTTCTTCTGATCTTTGAGCAACTTGCTTCTCTCAAACTACTGAAGCCAGAAAAATCAAAGACAGAACTTCCACAATATTGTGTTTTTAAAGCGTTTTTCTTGAAGTCTTGAAGAAGCCTTTTCACAGTGTAGTTGCTGGATAAAACAAAGAGCAAAAGGCATTGTGAAAGATGTTTAGGGGAGATGGGAAGATGAGGGGGAGTGGAAGCAGCCCTGACCCACATCCCAAGGCAGGAGTGGAAGCCTGGAGGAGTGCAGTCATCAGGCGGAGTAGGTAGTGAGGAGGTCACGAGCAGGGTGGAGCAGGTTCACAGAGAGTCCTGAAAACCAAAAGAGATGTACCCCCTCCCTGACAACACCACTGCGCTGCTGCACGCAGCTGGAGCACAGTAACTATTTTGATAAACTTTTAGTCTATTGCTACTAAATGAATTTCGTCACCAGCCCTTCGTTCAGAGCCTGGAATGGTATCCTTGGCTCTTGCACTCCTGTAGTACTCCTACAACACAAACCCTGCTGAGGAATTGAATAAAACTGCAATTACTGTTGGAGTTACTGAAGTCAAAAGCCTGCAAGCATGAGGATGCTTGGAAGTGTTTTGGAAGTGGAAGCATGGTGTTGTGAGCACATGATCTTGGCGATCAGGAGCAGTTTCCACAGCATTGTTTTCAGCAGCAGAAAGAATCCATTGTGCATTTTTCTTCATTTCAGTTTTTCAAAAACTAGGCCCTTTCTGAAAGCCAAAGTCAGCAAGAACATTTTCCCTAGTTCCATATTGAAATCTGGGGACATGCAGCACAAGAGTTTTTAATAAGTATGTGCAGCTTAAAGCAAAAGAGCAGTGGTAACATGTGCCTTCCACCATATGTGTGCTTCCCAACTCATTTTCATGTGTCTGGAAATGAGCATCTCTTTCTGCTCCCAACTTTCCTTAATCTTCATGGACATGCCACTCTTTTGCTACCTTCATTCCTAAGTCAGTGTTTTTTCCTCAGTGTTTCAGTCTAACAGTGTTGGATGTCTGAATCTTAGGGTCAGCTGCAGTGGCACAGTCACTTCCAAAGGCAGCTCATTGCCCTAAGAACTCCCTGTCACACCACGACACCCTGTGTTTCCCCACCTGGAGTCACTGGTTGGGGGATAGGCTGCCTGTCTGCAGCCTACTTGTTCCCCATGTGGTAAGGATTCCTTTTGTTCTTTTTTTGTTGGATGTTCAACTCTTCTGTGCAGATTTTGGCAGACTTTCTGCCAAACTGTTTAAGAATCACCCTCTCCAAAGAGGCAGGGTGAGAGAGCTCTCTGGGTTTGTTCCTGGATGGCTGCACCGATGGCTCACAGTGTGCTGGTGCACAAACACACCCGTGCCTGTAGACAACCTGCTGGCTGGCACAGGCTGAGCTGTGTTGTGTTGTAGAGAGTTGCTGGTACCAGTTGGGCTTTTCCAGTCCTTTGAATTACTGCTGTACTCATTTTAGAGCTGTGTGGACAGGCCTTCACTTAACACGATGTCTTCTCATTTTATTTTGATTTGTCTTCATGGTGGAAAGTTACATTTAGATTTATGCTGTGGCTGGACCCTGGTGGCCTATCATAATGGGTCAATTAGTGAGGCTGGGGGGCCTGGGAGCTACTTCTGACAGCTGGATTTCAAGACAGCATCCACTCAGTTCAGGACATTTGCATGGAATTTGCATTTTGGCTGAGCCTGTGCATGTAAATGTAGGTTTGCATTGTCTCTCTTCTTTGAATGACTGTTTAATTAACTTTAAACTTAATTATGCAATCTGCCATCTGCCTAAATCCCTACAGTGCTGTTATATTACCATTCTTTTCCAGTTCCACCAAGATAGCCCCTTTCCCGGAAGTTTTCCCTACTTTTCAATGATTAAGATATTTTCAAATTGTTCACTTCCTTGGCTACTTTTGAGGAGGACTCACAGCAACATTGTAAGAAGTCATAGCTTTGTGGTCTGGCTTGGACCAAGCAGAGGAATGTGCTGCAGAACCTCCAGTTTAAGATTCTTTGAATTTACATCTCATGAGAGAAGAAGGATCTTCTTTTAGTTGCTCGTGATAAGGAGAACGCACTCTCAGATTTTCTCTTAGACTCCAGATTGAGCATCTGAAATATTGCCTACTGTGTTTATCTCCTGCAGGTCTCTGTTGCAATGAAACATCACTGAACTGATAATGTATATCCAAGTCTTGCCTTTCCACTCCTACATCCCTAATGAATTCTTTCCCATGACATCCTCATTTGTCTCTATTGCTTTGTCTTTAATCTTGAGCCATCTACTTTATTTAAGCGCTTGGCTTCAAGATGCTGTAAAATGCATGGAGGTGGTTCTGTTCCAAGGCTGTCTAAGAACTCTGAACTCTTTTACTTCATGTTTAGAGAAATGTGGAAGCATGACTGTTAACATGACTGCTAACATAGATTGTAGCAGAGCTGTGCTTTCAGTGGGCGTGGTGGATGGTGTTTGGTCCTGTATGTGTATTATTGGGGCTCTAGCACAGAGATAGATTACAAGGAGTGTCTTTTTAATTGTTAGTACAGAACTCCTTCCCTGAGCAGCTATACCAACAGCTGTCTTTGTGTTTTTCCTTATAAAACTAAATAGAACAAAAAAGGATTTGGCTGTTGCCTTTAGTGGGGCATTTAATCTCTTAAGTCCGCAAAATATTTTGCAAAACATAAATAGCTTGTTACTTCTGGCCTGCCTGTGACCAGTGTTTTTGTTGACATAACTCACATTTGAGATCACTTCAATGGTGTTTGTTGGTTTTGCCTGTTGTTTTTGCCTGTGTGTGGTAATTTGATCCCGGATATTGTAGTAGTCATTTAAGTGCTTGGAGATTTTTGACTTCGTCACTTCTATAATATGGCATCTACTGGATGTCACTGGTGCATTAGAAATTCAAAACAATCTAACAAACATATTTTGGCTTTTAAAATTTGAGAGGGAATTATTCTAGAGGCTTCTTTGAGCTGCAGAAAATATCAAATAGCTTTGAAATTGCCTGTTTAAGTATACGAAAGGGGCAGACACAGGGATCCTAGCAAAACCACCCTGATGTTAATGCAGTTTGTACTGGCAAAGAGTCTTCTGCTTGCAGAGTTTATTTGACTTTGGAGAATGAAAGGGGCAGTTGCCTGGTACAACAGTGCCAACAGTAGGTCTGTGCCTGTCCAGAGCTCCCAGCCAGGAGCTGCATCCCCCCAGCTCATCAAAGCTGTGCAGAGACAGATTCACAAAAGTACCTGAGATGAGTTGTTCAGGGGCTATGTAGCTTTGTGAATTTTTTAATGTCACAGATGTCTTTCCAAAACAAGGCAGAGTTTGTGTTGGCTGAACTTTAGTATTGAAACTATTAATACACCCTGTTACACATTAGCATCCATAGTGCCTCATAAAGTTGCAGCTAGAACTTCCTGGCAGCTCTTGGAGAGTATTCATTTGCTAAAAGACCAAATTTGATGGTTTCTAAAATTTGCTTTGTCAGCTCTGCCAGGAGTCAAGGGCCAACTTGAATTTACAGATCTGTGAGGTGATGCCTTGGGCTGCCTCGTGGTTGGACACTAATTCATTAAATCTCTAGTAAGGATGAGCAGAAACATGCTTTATTTAACTTTCTTGCTGTGTTTAACCTAGTCTGACTTAAATGGGAGTGTGGGACTAACCACAGGCTGGTATCAGGGTAGTTCTTGTTGTCTTTGGGTGGTTAATTTCTGCTTTTGGGGCTAGGGCAGTGTTGGGTGATCCTTCTTTTGGTAGCTGCCATGTCTTCGAGGCCATGGGTGTGTCCTTACCATGTTTTACTAAGTGCACAGCTGCGTTGTCTTGAAGAATTATTTGGAAGTCTTGAAGGAAATTGGTTTAAGTAATTGAAATGAGTCAGCAGTGAAATGGAACATTGTAGAAATATGGACAAATATTTAGGAACTGTGTGTTGAGAGTGTCTCATTAACTGATAACAAATTATCCTATTGCACGTTATCAGTTCTGGGGATATGCTTCTGTTTCTTCTCACGCTTATGCTAACTGGAAAACAGGGTTTTCCAAAGATTCCTTGCCATATCTAGACCATGATCTAATGCTGGGAAGCAATGGAAAATCCTCTTAGCAATAGCAGAGTTAGTGTAGGTGTTGGTGTCCAATTATGGACTGATAAAAGTAAATAGCAGATGCAAGTATTTTATATTGAAAACGTTTGTAACAATATTGTTCTGTCCAATGCTTTCAACATAAATTCCTTTTTTTTAATGTAAAAGGAACCATTATATGCTGAGATAGTGTCTGGGTGGGTCAGAGGTGTTAGCAGCACTGTTGTGATGCTTTCACAGTCCTGCCCACCCCAGGGAGCTGCCTAACTCTTGTAGGTATCTACATAAATAATATAGATGGTAAGAAAGCTGGAAGTTTGGAGGTGAAAATGTCTAGTGGAAATGTAGATGCCCTTTGGTAGGAAAGGAAGAAACTATACCGAGATCTCCTTATCTTGAAATTCACTTGGATCTCTCAAGTAAAACTGGTTCTTGCTGGATCCTGGATAGGACTTACCATGGATGTGCCGATGAAGATTCAGTGATACTTTTCTTCTCTGCTGGTAGTAATCAAAGAGATTGTCAGGTGTGAGAGGGCAGTTAGAATGTTTTATTTTTGGTAAATAAAATTGAGGGTCTTGATTCCTTCTTATGTAAAGCAGTATGCAAATTTTAATATAAAATTAAAGACTTTCTGGCCTTGCTAACTTCATGTTTAGTTGAGCATTTTAGTTGATTTAGTTGACCATCTAGTTGATCAACTGACTAATAGATGTAGATTTAATTAAATGCAGTACTTTTCAAAAGCTAAACTCCAGAGTGATTTTGTATAAATTATGTCAAAATAAGCTGATTTAAAACATCTACCCTTCTCTCTTACTGTAAGCCAGATCAGTTATTCTGGGAAACTGCCTACATGCTTTTTTTCCCCCCCAAGTAAGAAAAGATTAATAGGTACTTAGGTTTAAAGACCAAAATGTGCCATTGTGTGATGTCATTGTTGTGATGGAGATAAAGTAAGGTGGTTTGGATTTCAGATGGAGCTCCAGTGCTGTCCTTCCAGCAGAGTTCAACCCCTGCATCCTTTCCATTCCTTTTCCTGGTGTCCATGGTGAGAATAAAAGTGAGTGACTGATACGTGAACTGTCCCGAAAGCCCAGGAATGCACCCACTTTTCATTCACGCCTCTCTTGCTGTGGAGGTGGGAGTTGGATGTTTCTACTTCCCACAGGTGCTTCCCCTTGGCTAGTTTGAAGGGTTTCCCTGCTCCGTGGATGGCCCTGCTAGTCCTATTGAGGTGTCCCTCTGTTGCCCTTGTAGGGAGTCTTCATGCCTGGTGCAGGTGTTGGGATTTTTTCAGCCCAAATCTTCCTCCAGAGGACTTCAAGTACAGAACAGTCAACCACCTTTCCTCGGATTGTTAGTCCTTTGTCATATCCCATTGAAAATGGCAGAATATCTAGAAATAGATATTCTAGAATATCTAGAAACACCAGGCAAGTGTTGGCTACATCCACAGGGAGCATCTCTACATCATCTGTGCAGCCAGATAAACACCCAAATGTGTTGCATTTGCTGCATGTTGTGAATATTTATGTGTCATGCACTAGAATTGCTCTGTGTTCAGGCCTGAGTGTTCTGCACAGCAGATGTGTTTGGTGCTCTGTGGTTGCTTCAAGTCTCCTGTTAGGATGGATCAGCCAACCTCAGCTCTGCACTTTAGTCTTCCTTCCACTGAAGTTATTTTAAATTTTTTCTTGTATTTGTTTGCTTATTAATTTATTTAGTATTTGGTTATTTTAATGCCTAAAATATGTTACTACTTTGTGTGACATCTTGTCATGTGAGATTTTGTTCTGTCTTACAAATCACTCAACTGTGACACCAAGGAAAAAGTAAGACTGACACATGTGGTGTTGGAATAGGGTTTAACCATGTTTGTGATAGATTTTTCAGAAGGAATAGCCTCAAAACACCCTATGCTATAGAATAGTCAAGTTACAGTTTGCTTTGTGGGATGGTGCCTGTTTATACATCAGAATATTAATGCTGGGCAGTGGGGGCAGCAGGAAAGCCCATGTTGAGAGGTATTTCTAACTTCCACTTTTAGGGCACAGGTGCATTGCAGAAACATACACTGACTCTAGTTGAAACAGATGGTGACCTGTAGTTAGGTCTCTTTCTTTTAAAAGGAGAAATACAAGAAATTACAGTCATGCAGAATTTGATGTGTTCCAGTTGAATGCTAATTGTGACAGTTGCCTGTGGCTTTGTAACAGGGATGGCTTTGTTTAGCCATAAATGTCATGGCCAAGGGGGTCAAATACTGTCCCAAGTGGCTGTGTGTAAACTGCTGTGCAGGTCAGCTGTGTTGAAGCAGAGTTTGTTGTTTGAGTGAATTTTGTCTTTGAGGTTTTTTTTGAGTTTGAGCAAATGAAAAATCCCACCACAGAGCAAGCCCAAGGCTTAAGTGCTGAAAATGTGCAGATGCCTCTCTGCATGTCTACCTTTTATCACACAAAGATGCTTCTCCATCCTTTGCTGTTGCTGTACATTATTTTTGGCAGTAGGGCCCCCAAATGTTTTGAACCATTGGACAAGCCAAGTGCTGGGACAACTCTTCTCTCAGTGCCTAACTCTGGCTCTTAGCTTGCTGCCCAATTAATGAGATTTTTTTTTGCTTTTCCCCCCTCTGCATTTTAGTTTCCTGCTCTCTTTTTTGTTTTTGTTTCAGCTCCTTCTTAATTATATGTTAAGATTCAGCCTTCTTTTTATCCTGGGCTCTTTAATTCATAGTAGTATTTTCTGTGACTTGCTGTCATAGAAACGAGGGCTTTAGAGTACCTTACGAGCTCGTGTAATCCATTTCACTACCTCAAGGAAAAAACTACTCTTCCTAGACCAGCTCTGGCAGACGTCTGTCTCACCTATTTTTAAGAACCTCCAACGAAGCAGATTGCATGACCTCTCTGCATGAGCAGCCTAAAATCCTGTTGCAGTTTAAGTCAGATTCCTTCACCAAAATGTCTCTGAAAACATATCCAGGAGCAAATTGTGTTGCCAGTTCTCTAGTCTGTACTCTTATTTTGGTGTCTGTTTTTAAACTGAACTTGACCCTTAGGAGATTTCTAAATCACTTCATTAGGCAGTTGCGAATCAGTTAATTTTAGTTCCATCTCATTATGTGGGCCATACAGGTTGCGTTGCCTCAGTCACCTCAGCTGAAACCTAAATTTGCCTCTGTGCTAAATTCGCCATGTTACAGCTGCAACCTCCTCAGGCAGTCCCCGCCCTGGAAGCACCCTCAGAGTGTGAAAAGCTTGATTGTGTAGAAAAAAGCCCAACTGTGTTGTGTTATTGTGACTGAAAACAGAAGCCTCCTCTTTGTTTCAGCTTCTCGTTTGAGACACTGCTGTGGTTTGTAATCTCCTCCTGGTTTGGTCTGAGTTGGCACCTTCACTTGTCCCTCTGCCTGTCTTAGTGTCTTCCCTCCGAGTTAGGAGGATCCCTCCCTCCTGCTGGTTTATTTGTTGTTCTATAGATGAAAATTACTTTTTCTCTGTGATTGGGCAAAGTAGCAGTTTTCTCTTGTTGCACCATATTTTTTAAAGATCTCTGCTTAAGTACAGCTTTTAAACCTTTTTTTATCTTGCTGCTGTGAAGCAATCTGCTATTACGTTTGAGAAGGACACCATAGGTAAAAAATTTGCCTTGTAACTTGGATAGCACCGTAGCAAATAAGTTGGCGTTGCACGTTTTCTGACTTGCAGGTACAAGCTTGGACCCAGGGAGCGTAGCCAGGAGGGGCTGGAAGGCAAAGCTGTGATGACATGTTCAGTATCCAGGTGGAGGGCCAAGAGGGCAGCTGCGCGGCGCTGGGTTGCATTCCAATGTGCTGATCCGTGGAACAGCGTTGGCATACGCTTTGGAAGCTGCTGCTTGCTCTCCTGGCTGTAGGGAAGGGGCTGAGGTGATGGCAGGGAAGTAAGGGGTGAGTCTCTGCAGAGTATTTTCATATGATTGTGGCCTATTCTGAACAGGCTGGACATTGGAAGCTTTGGCACTTCTTTTTGGTGACCTTGTGTACCGTGCTGCCTCTGGTAGCTCCGAAGTTAATAACTCCAGTGTGGGTTGTTAAGAATTTTCTTTTTTTTTTTTGCCTTTTTGATTCCTGACCTCCTTAATTAAGTTGTAGGGAGGTTATATTTTCTCACTACTTGGGGGCTTAATGGGGTGGAGACTTTGGAAACGGTTTAACAATTTCACATTTTATATGCTCTAATGAATTTCCCAGGTTTTTGGAAGGGTTGTATCCAACTTTAGCATCGTAATTTCCAGCGTTTTATTTATGCTAAAATAAGTTAGTGGTGTATTATGAGGCCCAAAGAGCCAACAGATTACAAATGAACTAATGAAGACATTGTTTCTCTTGGATAAAGGCTATGACTCATGGTTGTAACTTGTACTGAAGAACTAGAGACCGTGAGCTTCACCAGGACCACAAGCTGGCACTGGGGTTCCTCTTCCCTTCCTTGTTATTTCAAACCTGTATTTGATTTCAGGTGCAGAAAAAAGAGGGTTTGCAAGGACCAGAAACAACTCTGAATCTGCAAGAACTCCCCAGAACTTCGATAGGAAGAGGCAACTCTCTGAATCGCAGACAGAAACAATGAACAATTCAGACAGCAGAATAAATCCCAGACAACTGGGAACTCCCAGAGGTATTAAAGCAGTGTGTGTACACGCTTCAGGAATAAGCTGCCTTGAAGCCTGTGCTTTAAAAGATGGGCTGGGATGAATGCTATTAACTTTAAAATGAGCTGTAAAAGATTGTTGATTATTTGTAAAATATGATTGTTCCAGGCTTTTCGGTGTCCTGAGGTTGGGTGCCAGTATTTCCAGGCAAACTGTTCTCAAAAGTTCAGCTTTGAATATAAAACTTCTGTACAGATTCTGTTAAGATATGCAGACATGTTTGGTGGGCAAGATAACACTTATGAATTTTTGTTTGCAGGAGGATCCTATGCTACTGTCCCAACATCAGGTGACAGAAAGAATCTAAATAAACCCAGTCGAGGGAGGAAGAAGAGTGTATTTGAAGCCTACATGTCAAAGGAAGATGTTTCAGCAGGACTGAAAAGGGGAGAGCTAATTCAGGTGCCTGAAATGTCCATGCTCTTGTGATGTGTGGAAATCACAGGCAGTTGTTGGAAATCAGCAGCAGTTGTTGACAGGGAATTGATGTAGCACTTGTTGATGCCAGAGGAAGATATTTTCCCTTTCTCAGGATCTTCTACATTCCTCTGAAGTAGTTTTTTGTTTGATTGCATGTTCTGTAAAATTCCTCGTCCACACTAGTGATAAATTGCAAATTCTTGGTTGAATAGTCTGCTGGCCATGATGGTCATTACTGGGGAGACACTTCTTTTTAAAAATGATGCTCAAAACAACAGCAGTTGCTGGCAGCCTCTGTCTGTGTCAGTGTAAGCAAAACCAAATGCCCTTAGCAAGATACCTATTGCTGAAATTTCTCACAGAAATGTTTGTGCCTCTTTTTGGAGCAGCAAAACTGTAGCCATCATTAGGCAGCAATTATTTTCTAAAGAATGTGGGGGTGGACCTGGTGTCCCATCTGCTGGGTGGAGATTTACATGAAGGCTGGCAGGGCTGAGATGGAGAAGAAGAGACCATCCTTGCACCATGTTCGTAGTAGTCCTCAGCATGGTGTAATGTTCTTGAGCACACACCTGGCATCCCAGTGAGATCAGACTGGCTGGAGAAAAAAGGCAGGTGGATGTCAATGAAAGCATGACATCCACACTGGGGCATTGTTTACCCAAACACACACAGGTCCATTGCCATTTAATTAGCGTTGTAGTGCTGGTGAGGTTGTGATACTTACTTTTATCAGTACACTGGAGTCTCAAATGACATCACCTCAATTTTTGTCTGATTTTTTGTTATAATTGTGTAATAATTCTTGTATATCATTATAATGGCATAATCGCTGGAGGTGTGATGAGAATTCTACATAAAAGACTGCCTGATTCCATTCTGAAGACCAATTTCATGTGCTCTTAGCTTTGAGAGAAATCATATCCCTGCTGATGATCAGCATGGTCCACTGGGCTACTTGGACCTTAGGCCATTGCATTTTTAAAGACCATCACAGACATCTGCAATGGGAAGCAAATGGTGAGGGAGTAAATGAGAGCCTTAAGCTGTGACTTCCCTCATGGCTGCACTGGCATATGGCATCAAATAAAGCTTCTGCCTTACCTTCAGGAGTGTTTTTGGCACCATTTTTGGTAACACAGCCTGATAGTGTTAAGTGCAGTGTGTGTAGACTGCTTATGAGGTCAAGTGCAGCTGCAGATGAGGCACATCAGGCTGTGACTACTACCTGAGAATTCCACTGAAATGCTGAGTCCCCACGGACCTGTGATTGCATGATCCCTGGCAAAAGAATCCCTAATTCTTGTAAATGTGTAGTGTCTACTCCAGGTCATGTGCTGCGTAACTGGAAGAGTCATATGTGCTTTCTTAGGCTCTCTCTGTTTTCCTTTCATCCAGTTTCACATCTCAGGGAAACAATAGAGACTGTAGAAGCTGGATTTAATAATTCAGAACTGAGTGTTAGATCATGGGGATCCTAGCTTAATATTTCTCACCTTCAGTTGATTCATCCTTATAATTTCTTCAAGACCATTCATCACTGCAGCCTTAACCAGGATAGGTGAGATCCTGAGAGCAACTTTAGTGAATGGGTGAATATTCAGTGGTTTTTGCTACAATGGCAAGAGACAGAATGAACAAATCCCCATTGTGTTAATCCCCAAAAGCAGGGTATTGTTCTGGCATGGTAACCTACAAAAAGGCTCCACAAGAGCCTATGGAGGAGGAGGACAAAGCTATTAGTCTGAATCTGATGGTCCTGAGGAAACTGGAGTGCTCCCAGACAGCAGCATGACTCTGAACATGGGCTGTCTCCTGGAGTGTCCTGGAAACTCTGTTAGGGAGAAAAGAGCCACCCTAACATTGAGATTCTTGCTGGACCTTGGCAGTGCAGCTGTGCAACAAAGTGTTCCTGAAAGCCAACCCACAGAAACTACTGGAAGACCTGGAGATTGCTCAAATGGCACACAAGTGCCATGCAAATTAGGCAGCCCTAGATCAGGAAGAGTGAAAGGTTATCTTTATGGGTGCTGACGTCTGTCAGTAATACTGATCTTAACAGCTTCTGGTATCTGACATAAGCCATGTTTTGATAAGGAGCACGAGAAGTGTGCCATGCAGATTCCTGGATTCATTCAGTCATGCGATGTGTCCGGAAATGTCCTTTCACAAGAAAAGGGATCTGAGTTCAGGCACTTACAAATGCATAGAATTCCCACTTCCCTGCCCTTAAAACTGCAGGGAGCAAACACCAGGCCTGTCAGCTTGGTTGGAATCACACCAGATAGCCTGAAGGCAAACAAGATTGAACAACTCCTGCGTCGGTCCGTGAGCGCACGATGATGGCTACACACACGATACACAACAGATGAAATCAGGCTGTGTATTAAAGAGCATTGACCCAAAGGACTCTAATCATCCTCTGAAGTATCAGCCAGAAACTCATGTCTGCTCCACGCCTCCAGCGTCTCCCAGACCCTCCCTGCAGGGCTGCTGGGGTCAGGTGGAGCGAACAGAGATGCAGAGCCTGCGTTGCTGTTAAAAGGGTGTTTTTCCTTGGAAAGCTGTTCTTTTGTGGATGTGAAAGCTGGGGTTTCCCTGATTTTTGTGGATTTTTTTTTCAAAGGAAGCCTTAGTAGCAATCAGATACTTGTGAACCCTGGCCTTTTTTTGGTGTTGTGTACATACAAATGGATCTAGGCATATGTGTTACAATAGTTGTTATAAACTGCTTGGTTTGGGATGCTTGAAGTTTAGTCTGAGTACTGTCTGCCCTGGGTTTAGCAAAGCAGCTTGAGAAATTGTGACCCTTTTGTGTCTCACTGGGAAAGTTCAATAAGGTTAAAAACTTTATTGGCAGGAGCCTGTGAAGCTGCCTTGAATCATCAGAAAATGTTTTAGAAACCTTCCTGCAGACCTTGTTCTTCCCTTTCATAACAAAAGCCCTAATGACAGAAAAACACTGATAAATATAGCAGCTATTATTTGCAAGCTATTGTAAAATAATACAACATTGGTGTGACATCATGAGACTCTGCAGCCAGATCCTCACCCCCTAATACACATATGAGAACAGTTGTTCATTGCAGATGGGGAGAGTGACTGGTTCCAGATATGATATCACAGCGTGAAATGTACAACATTGTAAATAGGATTTTCATGGGCACAGATAATAGGGCCCATCTGCTTTCTAAGATAAATTTTGTGAGTTTCTTGCTTAAAGGAAGAGCTGAAGTTTTTTAATGTTACTTGATGTAAGAATTCTAATGCTGATCATAATTAGGTAGTGCATATAAAATACAGATAAACAGGCTGCACAATAAACATGGTAACACTGTGCTCCTCTGTGTGTTTGCTGGAGCTGGGCATCCATGGTCACATTGCTGCTCTGGTGCCTTCTGGGCCATGGACACAAACCCTGATTTTTCATGTGCATGATTGTCATTTATACCTGACTGATTGACAGCTGTCCCGAACTATTCAAGGGGATTGTGCAGAGGAAAACAGGATATCCCCTCATCTGCTTAGTGCTGGTAGGTAGATCCACATACGGGAATTGACTCATTGTAAAACAGAGCAACAATCCCTTTCCATTTTTTCCTTTCTCTCTGTAGCAGCTTCTGATGACTGATTTTAGGAAATAAGTGGAGGACAACCATTGAGAGTTTTCCATCAGTGGGTACCAGTGCTGATGACAGCAAGTCAGCTGTCACTTTGCTTAAGCATAAAGTACCCCAGGGTTTCTCTCAGTGGGTCATCTTTGTTTCTCTGCTGTTGTCCTGGGTTATGCCTGCAATGGGGGCGAGTGTCTTTGTTAGTACAAGTTATGTGAGACATAAAATCACATACTGCAGCAAACTACTCAAATAGCATCTAAAGAGTATGGAATACATGCTGCTGGTAATCTGGTATTCTGTATTTGCTGGTAAACTTTAGCAAATAACTGCAATGGAAAATCTTCATAAATGTTTGAATTCTTCAAGGCAGCAAGAGTTTCACATGTAATTAGTCCTATTTTCTTATTGTCTGAGTGTTTCCCATAATACATAAAAATTATTTGCCGCAGTAAAGTTTAAAGAAGCAATTCCTGTGAGATGCTTCTGTGATTGCTTAACACCGAAGTGCAAACAGATGGAATCTGTTCATATAATAAATTGGCTAACATTCCTTCAAATACACAAGTGGAGAAATTTTCAAAGTTTCTTCCCAGAGCAGAAGCCTGTTGGAAGGCAGATACCTAAGTTGTATTCCCATAAGATTCAAATGCTGTCAGTTTGAACTGCAGTCACCTGAATCCCAATTTCCAGGATACTTTTGGGATGCAAACGTGTAGCCTATAAGGCTTTGGTTGGCTCTGCCTTTCTCTTGGATGGACATGAGTGCAAGCAGCAAAAGTGGTTGGTTTACTTTGGAGGGTTGATACGAATTTGTTGCAGGTGACTTGGCCTTTAAGTTGGCAGATAACAAAGCAGAAATAGATAGACCATGGAATTTTCAAATGTATTTAAGATAGTTTGCCTTTAAGTATGTTTAAACAGAATTTAATCCTGTAGACTTTAAATGTTTGTTTTTGGAAAATCCTTTAAATTCCTTTTTGGAAAGATACTTTATTATCACAGAGTTACTGCTGCTGTCTGTTTGCAGGAACAGCCTAAGCAGCCAGAGCCCCATAAGAATGATACCTGCTGCCATGCAAGCTCAGCTTTTCTTTTCCTCTTTCCCTGCATCTTCCAAAATAAGCAAACCCAACATTCTCCTTTTCCAAGACAGAGCAAGCCAAATTGTTTCTATTATCCAATTGTTAACGAAGCTGGTGGATGCTCAGCAGAAAATGTGTGAAATGAACAGGAGAGTTTGGATCCTCAGTTCACCCAGTAGCAGCAACAACTAATAATTCAACATTTCTTTGATGACAGACTGCAGTAGATCATCTTAAGCCTATCATGAAACTGCCTTTTGGCCTGAAATTGCTTGGATGCTAAGTTGTCAAGACTTGAAATGTATAATGGAAATTTAGATGTATCTCTCATGTTTCACTGTGGATATATTACCCATAGCTCTCTAATTCAGCTGGTGTTAAATAAAATTAATAAGATTCAGGCATAATCTTTCTCCTTCTATCCTTTTTTTTAAGGGATCCTTGAGAATAAATCCTAAGAAGTACCATGAAGCCTTCATTCCATCTCCAGTAAGTGTAATTTTATAATGCTTTAAAGTTCATAAGTAAAGGTGCATTAAGATAGGAGTTGTGCTGTGCACAGAAGGTCACTCAGAAGTGAATGAGTTGGAATAAATGCACATAATCTGGATTTTCTTTTATATCAAATATTCCCAACCAAATCCTGCTTTCTCATACCTCAAAGAAAGGCTTGGCTTGTGCTGAAGTTGGGGATACTGCAGGATCCCACAGAGGCCAGCTGAAGTCAGGTTTAAGGACCACCAGATAGCGTAATCAGAAACCCTTGGTTTATGGCTGCAGAGATTTTACAGATTTTCCACTGATTTAAGTTAATCTTCCCTAAACAAATATGCTCTCCATTTTCGATCTGCTGCATGAGCTAATTTGAAAAGTAATTCCAGAAATAATATGCATGATTCCTTTTCATGTGCCCGCTTTGGCACGGGCTGTATCGTGGTTGGCTTGGGATGTGCTTCTGCCACATGGGACTGGCTTGCACCTCTTCTCTCGTCTTTTCTTATTTTGACAGAAAAGAAGGACTCTTGCAATTTCAGGGCCTTCCAGTCAGGAAGGTGACACCACAGCTGGCACAGCCAAAGCTTTTTATCTCGAACTGACTTGGTCAAAGTGTTGCTGCTAATGAGAGAGTTTTATATTGAAATGTTTTGCTGGTGTGGGGATGAGAAGGCAGAGCCCGCCCTGAGACAGTGAAACACTGATTATGTTGTTCTCCCTAGTAATGACAGCACTATTGTTTTGGGGCTTGGGAAAGCCTTGAAATTCATGGTGGTTTTCAGTTGATATTGTTGATTTGGGGCAATATTTTGGAGCTTTGTTGGAGAAGGTTGGCATTACAGGGGTGGGAAAAGGTTGGGGCTGCAGAGAATACACTAGCATTAACTAGAGGAAGAAGTACACAGCAGCTCTCTGGTACATCAGGACGGAAGTGTGTGAGTGAAAGGAACTTTGATCCTTCCTTTGCCAGGTATCCTTGTAGGTGTGGTAAGAGTAAGCTGTTAAATACATTCTCAGAATTTACAAAATGCAAGGTTAAAAGAGAAGTTCAGTTACTCTCATGAGTTATTTGGATGTGAGGCTTTACCCCTAATCGCCCCTCTGGTGTCCAGCTGTTGCCTTGTGCCTGTTCTGTGTGCAGGAATGCATACATTAAGGAGGGCTAGTAGAGGTGGTTATCTCAGCTATCTTTCTACTTTTCTGCCCTTTACGGAGATGAATACCAGAACCAGCAGAATCAACACCTGGGTGAAGATGACTCTGGCTTGTGTAGACACAGTCCTTTAAGACAGATCCTTTAGAAAGCTTATCCTTTGTATAACATTATTTGCCATAATGGAGGGGTTGCAGCCTTGGTGTTCTGCAGCATTTCCCATCATTGCCAGATGCTGCAAGAGCTGCAGCTGTGAAAAATCACCCTTTCTTCCCTGCTGTTGATGAAGGCTCTGTGCCCCTTTCACTTCAGCTATGACTTGGCCTTGGCTTCATGGAGTTCAATGCAACAGCTGTTCACCTTCTGACACCAGAAGTCCCTGCGTGTTTCTTGCTGCACATGTGCTCTATCTGCTCATCTTGCTGTTGCATGAAAAGCTGAGGGGAAGGCCTAGGGCTTTTTTCTTGAAGCTACCCAGAGAACAGACCCCAAGAATTTAAATCTCTGCCTTGCATCTCGTGTGTTCCCTGTGCAGGGTGGTGTGGTTTGAGGTGTCAATGTGAAGGATGGTGCTGCTGAGCGTGAGTGACAGTGACTGGAACTGTGCTGTGCTTGTGGGAGACACTTCCAGAGCAGATGGAAGTACTGCAGATCTCTTGTCAGAGGATCGGGAGCACTGCTGGAGATATTTGCAGAGAAAGCCCTGTGATCCCTGGAGGGGGCTGCGGAAGTCTTGAGGCCATTGTGGCTGACTAGGGACCCCAGGGACAGCTGAGACTTTGCAAGTGATTGTGTTCTGTTGTCATCCAGTGCCATTTTAATTGCATTAGTAATCTAAAGTGTCAGCTGTGCAGTGGAAAAAGTGGGATGCACAAATTTTCTTGGAAGCGCTTAAGTTCACCCAACAATTGTGAGCCTGGATCTCAAGATACAGAGATGTTTTTATTTGGAGGGAAAACCAAAACTGATGGCAATTTTCTGATTACAGCTTTGTTGCAGATGTTGAAATTAACTGCTGTAGGTATGCATACACATACGTAAATTTGTGTATATATATATATACACGCATATATTGTTTGGAAAGAGAGTGTGTGAGTGCAATTAAAAACAAGATTCTTGCGGAGTGTGGAGATGAAGTTTTAACCAGATGGTGTGATACATCAGGCACCTTTGCAGGGAGTGGAAGAAAACGTCTTGTATTTTCATGGACACAGGAGAAAAAAAAAGTGTAGGGCAAATTATTGTGAATGCCAGCCTGTGTCCTGCAGCACAGAGCAGCTACAGGTACAGACAAAAAAAAAAACAAACCCTAACCCAAACCAGGAATTTCCTTAGAACATTTCATTTTTATGTATATGACAGATTTAGGTAAAGAGTTGGAGCTGAAGGGAAAGGGTGGGGAGAAATAAGGAATAAGACCATGTGTAAAAAATCTGGCTTTTTGAAGAGAACGGTTTCCAATTTGAATTATGTTGGTCCAAGAGGCTTTGCAATTTTTCTGCATCCTGTCATGGGAGGCAGCTTTCACACAGCTGTTGAGCTGCTGCTGCTGCTTTTCTTTCTAAGAGTAATTTGGTCTCTTGGAGGACGGCCTTAGTTTCACATCATGACAGGGTTCTTCCTTTTATTGTTTTGGTATCTAAGCAGAGTAAGAGACTTATGTGATATTTGGGCTTCATGTTTTCAGGTTATAAAAGAAGTTTTTCTTGGACACTGAGCATGCTGGTAGTTCTGATTGGATTTACTCATGCATATGAGACTCAAGAGTGTCTGAGAAACAGCTGAAGTTGTCATTAAGACTTTAGGTCTTGTGAGGCTGTTTTTTTCTTTGAAAGACAATGAAGTACTAATCTGAAGAAACTCAACCTGCTTTTTTGTACCTCAAAACTATGCAAAGATAACTTTCTTCAGAAAAACTACTTAAACTGATCATATTGATACTAAATGCTCACATTGTTTGACATGTTCATTGCACTGTAAGCAGACATATGGAATTTTTTGTATACTGAATTATGGGAAAGCAGAAATGAAAGCATCAAGAGCACGGTCAATAAATATCAAAAGAAAAAAAAAACAACTGGAAATCCTTTAAAAACTGAAATCTTTGTGTTGGCATCTTCAGGAAACTTTATTCATCCCATGAAGAAAGTGTCCCAAATTAAATCTAGAGTAACCGAATGCCAAACATGTCTGGGGTGGATAATCACAGTGTATGCAATTAGTAAAGGCTCTTGTGCAAGGATGCTAACCCAGAATATTCAGAGAAGGTGTCCTGACATGTCTGTTACAGTAAAAGATCTCCTGGCTTGCAGTTGGCATCTCTGGTTGTCATTATTTGGGATACCTTCTAACATTAATTGTGCCAAATGCAGAATATATGGTGTCAACTCATTTGAAAAACAAGAGAGTGCATCCCTAACCACAATCCAGATCATCTTCACAGAGTGCCCTGCTGATCTGGGAGCTGCATGTCCCTGCTTTCCCAGCTGCCCAGGAGAGCAGCAGGAGCTCTGCATGGAGCACTTTGCAGAGACTGTCTTGTATACAGTTCTGAACACTTGTCTGTTCTGAGCACTGGTTTTGAATGTTTGAGGTGGGAAATTAATGTGTCAAAAGCTGTGACAGGAGAAAACTCTCTACCTGTTCCCAAGAGTAACTGTAGAGGAGCTGAGACAACACATCTTGAGGGCTTGGCTCTGTCTTGTGTAAATAGTGTGGAACTACTGTACTGGCACATCCATACAAAGGTGCTCATTTGCTGAAAGATCCTGTATGTTAAAGGGCATGTGGTGAATCCCTTTTGTTCCTGTGCACAACTGCAGGATGTTTGCCTCACCAGGGTGCATGTCTTTCTTGATGGCAGTGTTTTAAACCTCATACCAACCATGATTTAATATGTTTTGGTCTGGCACTTACTTTTCTTCCTCTTTGACTAGGATGGCAGTCGCGATATCTTTATTGACGGAGTGGTTGCTCGCAACAGAGCCCTGAACGGTGACATCGTGGTGGTGAAACTGCTTCCCAGAGATCAGTGGAAGGTCAGTTCAGTATATTTTTGATGTGATTTGAGAGAAAGAGCTTATTACAATTTTCATGACTCAACTTGCAGGGCCTGAAACAGAGAACAGAGAATTTCCTACAAATCACATTAACTAAATTGAGTTTATGCTGCTGTTGACTAAAAGACTTTATCCATTACAGTGTTTGGAAGAAGTGGTACCTGAGGTGTTGAAACCTCATTCTTTGCATGGAATGGCCTTCGTTATCACTGTATGGGAAAGTCTGATGATGAGACTGATTCCAAGCACTATTGTCAGAGGTGACTTTTGGTATCTGCTATTTGGCTGTCTTCATTCTGTGGTGTTTTGGATGGCGCTGTGTAGGTGTTTGCAATTGCTCATGTATTTGACAAGTGTTGTTCACAAAGCTTTAGTTATGATTAACTCTCTAATTTTTGGGTCCTCAGTCCAGGGAAAGCTTATCTTGTCACAGCTCCAGATTTTGTGGTAATACCCTTCTTTACATGAATGAAGCATGTGTGAAATGTCTGGAGCAATACAAATGTGGGACAATTGCTTTCATTTTCATGTCTGAGGATTTCACTAAGATCACTGTCTGGGTGGTTTTTTTTTTTTGTTTTTTGTTTTTTTTGCTCCACTGATGAAACTTCTTTCCCTAATCAAACTTAGTAATTTGAAATATCTGGATAATTTTATCTTGTTTGCAGGTTTTTCTTTTAACACTACTATGCAAGGGCAATTTTTGCTTCATTTCTCTAGTTGCTGGGAGATGGAAGCTACAGTTAGCAATTTTAACATGGGTTTTTACATGTAAGCATGACAGAATCACCACAAATGGTTTTCCAAACATGGTTTTTGAAGTCCTCTTGAGAGTTTAAAGACTGTCATAGATATTTTGGACAAAAGTAATAGTAAGGATGTTTCCAGGAGAATGGAGACTGGTCTGAGCTACTTTGGCCTGGTGCTTTTTACTCAGTCTAGCTACTTCTCTACCTGTCTTTGTTTGAAGCTATGTGATTTTAGACTTGCAAATGCAAGACTTCTGCCAAGTGTGGTCATTTGCTGAACCTTCTACCTATTCTGTCAAATCTAATAACAATTGAAATAATGGTTTGAAACATATTAGAACTTGTCTCTTCCTTTAAGTATGCATAAAATGAGTGAATGACCTGAATATTTATTGACACACGTAAGTACAAAACTAAACCTAATACAAAAGGCAATCATAAGTGGGATCTAAGGTATTACAGATATATCCATATACAAATAAAAGAAGGAGGTCTGCTGCTGTCTTGGTAATCTCTGAGAACCAGTTTTGAGGGTCAAAGCAAAATTTCTTCGATAGCTATTCAAGACTTCAAGTCAGAGTTCACTAAAACTATGTTGATAACTATGTGTTTTGATCCCCAAATCCATATATGCAGTTATCTTTTGTATTAAACCATTTCATATAGATGGAAAATTGGAATAGTTCAGATGCTTAAATCCTTTGCCAGGACCTGCCAGCACAAGGGCTTCTTTGTAGGCTTGATAGAGATTGCCCGAGCTGGAAGCTTTGTCTGCAGTTTTCCATTTATATCTGTCTCTAAACAAAGACAATGCCTCTCCCTCTCTCTTCTATTCTCATACCTTCATATGTTCAACAGTAATGATCTTTTATGAATACAAGAGGAAGGATTCGGAATGTTACCCATGTTCTGGGAAAATGTATGAATAAATAGAACTGTTAGAGAAGTGGTATCTGACTGCAAGGAAGCCATTCAAAAGACTCGAGTGTTTTGTAATATGATTATGATTCTTCTGTGGTGAATTTACCCTTGCCAAATGAAATAGCTGGAACATGCCAGTCATGTTTTTCAGCCACACAGGTGCTGCCCTGTGTAGTCTCATTTTTTGTTTCTTGCCATCAACAACTCAATCAGCGATGACATCCCTTTTCCCCTGCTCTCCAGATCTCTTGCTATGTACTCATGTTTGTATTAGTTCTTTGGGAAAGGTGCCACTAAGTTGCACTGAAAGATACTGCCTTCTGCCAAGTAATTCATACTGATTAATGATAAACTGTCGCAACCTATTTTAGGTTTTTCCATTTGTTTAGTCTCATGCTGCTGCAAAGCTGCCACTTAGGTGTATTGAGAGTTTTCTCCTTCCCATTGGGCCTTTGGAACAAGCTGAAGAGCTGCAGTTATTTCTCTGAAAAATGTAAATCAGATATATGGTATAACTGATGCTCTCAGAGGAGGCTTTACGGGGTTTGCACATATTGGTTTGTTAGGATTGAGATGTGTGTGCTGATTATTTTTATGGTTCTCTATTCCCAACACATTACCCTGTGCTCCACCGAGAACTGAGCTGGGTTTTTTGCTGTTGTACCAGATTCTTGTGCAAGATAAGGCTGTTGTTTCAGCAGTGTGTTGAGTCTGTGATTTCTGGGTTTCCAGCACCCTGGATGGCTTATGGATGCTCTGGGGGAAGATCTTCCTGTTGCTAGTGCAGGTGGTTCTGTCTGGCACCTTGGTTCAATTTATATGTGTAAATGGGAGGAAAAGGGAAAACCTGTGACTGGTAACAAACTATGGATTTTGGATAGAGACACCTGTGTGTTTGCTTAAATTGCTGAGAAAATTAGGAGCTGCCCTGTCCCTGGTGAGTCGGTCATTGCAGGTGAAGTGCCTGTGAGAGAAGAGACACCAGCTGGAGAGCAGTTTCTTCAGGGATATTCTGTGTCCCACTGAGCTGTGATGGTGATACCCTACACACAGGTATAAATGCCACAGTGAAATGTAAGGGGATGGTGAAATACTCTGGATGTGTGGTTATACTTTATGTAATACCTTCTTGAGAGAGACAGCAATATTTTCTCTCTCCAGCCTTCTACTCCTTGGCTCAGTGGTGGGAAATTTATCAGGCTTGAATTTCTCAACATCGTGTCCTTCCCAGCATGTGCATCAATTGCTTGGATGAGCTACTGTGGCCCTCCCTCTGCCTGTTCTGTCTGGTCTTAAAGCTCTGTTTGTCCACAGCATCCGCTGGGAGAGCTGCACACCGTTCAACGATGATCAGTTTGTCAGCTCATAATTCTCTGCTTACTATTAGCTCTGATCAAGAGCCAACAATTTCAGTGTGGCACCACAGACTTGAAGGAGAGACCTTTTGTCCCTGGAATTTGTTATCTCGCTCTCCTGAAGGAGGTGGCCATCAGCTTCCTGCCAGGCTTGAGCGGTGTGCGTTGTGGTGACCGCATTTGGAGGCTGCGTTTCAGAAGTTCCTCTCCTGTCCTCTTGTGTTACATCTTGGGAATATTGAGGCGCTATGGTAACTTTCAAATATTTAGCTTTTGCAAAGTAAGGTATTTGACTTAGGCTGTTTTTCCAGGTACTTAACCTGCTCTTAGCGAATGAAGTCAGAGTATCGTTGCAGTTTGCAAGACTGTCTCCTGACTTCAAGCTGTAGGGCTTCCCTCAGTCTGTGCCTTTGTCTTCTGGAAGAACAACACTGTCGTGATAAAAGATAAATAAATAAATAAATAAAAAATAGCCAGTGACAGGATTTACCTCAGTGCTTGTCAATTACTCTGATAAGTAAGAAAAATGGTTCTTTATTCCTTGACTGATTTTCACTGCTTTAACTTCCACCCCTTAGTATATTTTACGGGTTCTTAGTATATTTTACGGAGTTGTGCTTACATTAATTTCAGAAGCTTCAGTTATACAGTGGTATAATTACTGAAGTCAAAGAAAATATTGATATTATGATTACAGCAATATTTCATAGGCTTATCAAGGAGGGAACCAGTGTGTCAGTATAGAGGATAAACCTAACCTGTTTTTCCTTACAGCCTCTTTTTGCTCTTTTGCTGCCTGCCTAATTGCCATACAGAATTTGTTTAATTTCAGGTATCTGTTTTGGTTTTTCTTGCAAGATGTAATTTCTTTTGTGGAAGGAAATAGCATAATAAGTCATTTGATATCACTTGGGGCTTGGATTCCTGGCCCAGTCCCTGGTGCTTTTAGAGTAGTAGTTTATAACGTGGAATGTTTTTCATGACAACCGTCTCATGTATTGCACGCTACAGCTGAAATTTTAGTCTTAGTCTGAAAATAGTACCCAGACAAGGACTTGGTGCTGCCCAAAACTTACAAAAAAGAATTTTGGGGTCTAACTCCCTATTGCTTGCTACAGTATGACACTGAGGTCTCCAATTTTGCATAAATATACTGTATATGTAGATAAAATAATTCCTGATTAACCTGCCAGTTTCTCAGAAATCAGTGCGAATCAGTGCTTCTGTTGTTGTTTTTGTTGTTGTTGTTGTTTTATGAATAATTTCCTTACAGCTTACAGTACTTTGCAGAATTTCCAGTTCTTTTGATCTTGGCAGAAGGTCTCTAAGGCCAAGGATATAGAGCTGTTCATTATGTACAGTGTGTGTTGCTGGATAATAGGATAATGGGTCCAACATTTTAGTCATGAAGTGTCCAACAGTGATAGAAATAGTAATGCTTCATAGCTCATGAAAGCACATGTTCTGTTCAACACTGAGCTGTCAGATTTAATACAGTGCAGCAGATCTTCAAGCTGCCTCTTCTGAGCCATACGTCACAGATAAATATTTAAACACTTTCTGTACAGAAGACATAAAGTACAATTCACTTTTCCCAGCTGTGACTGCTGTTGGCATAATTACAAACAAATGTGAAGAAGGAACAATTTGATTTAAGCAGTCATCACAAATATCACCACGTTTAGTTTGAGCAGAGCTACGTATCCTGGCAAGTCACTGCCTCCCACTGTTGGTGAAAACCTATGAAGCATTAGCTGTCCAGAGGGGATGCTAGCTTTGGATTTGCCCTACAGAATAATAATTAATTTCAACCAAATTCTTTTGAGACTCAGTTTCTTCTCAAAATCTTGCAGCTAATGTAAGGATAACAGTAACTCAGGAGGAGATGAGGTTCTTAGAGGGTTATCACAGCAACACTGTTTGAGTGTAACAATCAAGAATGTTGTTTGGAAACATTACATTCATAATATTAAAAAAAAAAAGTTCTGGAGAAGTCATTATTGAAATAGTAAGTGTTCTGGCACACTAAAAACATTCAAGTGTAATTCATGATATTCAGGAGTAAAGTGGGAAGCTTAAGAAGCCAGCTAGGAAGATGTCCAGAAAAGCAGAGCTCTAGCAAATCTGAAAGGTTGATGGATGCTGTAAGGGAGGAAGGGCAGTTGTTTTGGTTTTTTAATTTGTTTTGCTGTAGGCTTTACAATGAGGGCTGTAAGTTGATGGTCACACACAAGTGCGTGCATATCCCTCCCCATCTTGGCAAATCCCCAAACCACAAATTGGTGGAATCTGGAAAAGCTTCATTACATGCTAACTTTCTAATTGTGCTATTCTTTGGATGGCCACATGTTGTTCCGCACTGCTGGGCCTTCCCTGTGAGCTGGCATGGCTCTTCCCAGGCGTAGCTTAGCTGCAAACTGGCTGGGTATGGAGCAGCAATGCTGTAGATTGGTAGCAGAAAAGCTGAGAGAATAGGAAGTGCTGCTCACCGAGACATATGTGGCATTGCATTTGCCTTCTCGCAGATGTTGTTATCACATTTTTGTTAATCAAATGTCATTTGAAGTGAATCAACTGACATCTTAACACAGTCAGTTTTAATAGCAAGCACTGGCATGCTCTTTATGGAGTATAATGATATAATTACTGTAATGATCTGGATTCTGTGAGGTTGCCATGACCCAGTGCTGCCTTCAGCCCTTGCTCCCCCTGCATGTAGAAAACAAGGAGGCAGAAACATCAGCCTTTTGGATGTTGCAAGCAGCCTTGCCTTCCTGAGAAGGTCCTTTCCTGCCTCTGTCTGTCTGATGGTAAAGCCAAAACCAGGATCCTGAGTAATAAAAGCACAAGAAAGGTACAGTACAGAGTTTTTGAACAGTCTAATATTAGTTTTATTCTTCCTTCTTCTGTGCTGAGTAAGAGTGATATTAAAAGGCAAATTGTTTGGTTAGGTAGGAAGACAAACTTCTTTTTACTGACTGTCTGCATCCTGTCCTACCAGTGCAGACAGAGTCACATTGCAGCTGTGGTTTGGCTGCACAGGCACAGAATAAGATAAAAACGTTACTCTTAGGTGAACAATTAAGCATTAAATAATCATTCATGACATGTGGTCAGTTGTAACATCCCCAGTGTAGTAATAGCAGATGGGGGTGAGTTTAGGCTGTGGGAGATACTGCTAAATTTCAGTGTGTTGCTCAAAGAGCTTCATCTTGCATTGAGGGAAGTGCTCTTGGGGCATATGATCTTACTTTAGAAGAGGAGTCAAGCCAGCATTTAATACCTGATGTCTGCTCCTGCTCACTACTTTTTTCTTGGTCACATAAATATAATCTAGTACAGCAAATTGTTTCCTTTAACAACTAACTTTTCTTCAAGTGATTGTTTTAAACTCTGTTCTTCCAAGTCTTCTGTAAATATGCACACATCACAGTAGATTATTCTTAATCCAATCTCTTATGTAACCACTATCATCTTGGACTTCTCATAGTTCTTGGTTCCTGTGGAATTAGTATTTCTTAGAACTGTTTGTTTTTTGCCAGTTTGGAGACTTATTTGGTGATATCACATGAGTATTTGGAGCCTGCACCTTATAAGAGGTTGTGAGGATACCTGTTGTTGTGATGGGATTGGTTTTTAGAAGGTCATGCACATTAAATTCACTTAACTTTTTATAAACACTTTCTTGAGAGACTGTCCAGATTTTCTGTAGTCTAGGTTTCTTTCTGATCTGCATAATTAGGAATAAGTTTAAATCAGCTGTACTGATACTAAAAGTCTCATCTGGCCTAAACTTGGTACAGTGAATGTAATTTTTTTGTTTTTTTAAAGGAGACTATATTCCTAATTTAGCTTGATAGCTGGTGAAATGAAGAACTGCTACAACACTATAAACCTGATGATCTTTAAGTCCTGAGGTGATGTGGTTTTGGATTGTATCCCTAAGTTCTGAAGAATAGGAAAAGTGCTACATATCTATTTGCATGTTTGCTCTTGTTATTGGCTGCTGGAGCAACAGCAGTTGGCTGCAGTATTTACATGTGGTCAAAACTACTGAGGTTGGCTCATTAACTCTTGTCCCTTGTTTCCTTAGCTCATGTTTATTTTTCTTAAGGCCATAAATCAGGAGGACAAGGAATCTAAAATAGAGGTGATTTATGTAAATGAAGAATCACAGCAGCTGGAGGAGTGACAGGGATTTTTCTACAACCCCAGCTTCTTTGGGGTAGGATGTGGGAGCTCATTTATAACCACGTGGCTCTTGGAGATAAGAAGGATATTTGTCATCAGGGATGGGATGCATTAAATTTGTTGTTGGTAATTTGTAACCATCTAAGATAAAGGTGACTGCAGTCTGATAGGTAAGTTTTGAGTCAGCATGCTGCTGCTTCAGAGAGCTGGAATGGTTTTGCCTTCTCCCAGACACTGTTCTGTGTCTTCCTCCAGATGAGCCAAAGTGCAGCCAGGTTGAGGAGATTGCCTGGCCTTCCACTTTCTCCTGGCCTGGCTTTGTGATGTTACTTTGCTTTGTTACTTGCTTCTCCTCAAATTTGTGAAGCTTATGTCTTGACTGCTATGCGCATCACAAGAAGTGGGAATGAGTCTGGCCTTGGTGCACTATCATGCAGCGCAAGGTGGTCAGTGACTTATGTGCATCAATAGCAGTTTTCTTAACACTGCTAACACAGGAAGTCTTTCTTGCTTGCTATTTGGTATTATCCTTCAATATACAAATCAATGTCCTGGAACCTGCAGCTGTGACAGTCTCTGTTTCTGCAGCATCTTGAAGAATTGCAATTGGTGCTTCGAATCAAGTTTCTTATTTACTAAGTGACACTCAAAATGCTGAAAGAGAAATTAAAATTCCTCCTGATTATATTTTTCCACAAATTCCTCACAGCTTCAGTAGCTGTGGATATGACATCATTCCTCAGCATGTGCTCACTGATAAGAGGTCTGGTGTGGGTTTTTGAAGGTCCCAGGTTCTACCTGCACTTTCCAGTTTTTATCCCAGCCTTAACTACTTGGAGGCTCTTTAAAAAGTATTGGTAATGATCTTAGAAAATACTGCAAGGCAGAGCTGATCTACCAGCTTTGCTGAAAAAGGCAGTTTCCTTACTTTCTCACTATTTTTATTTCTTTCTCACTGTTGGTTTATTTTTGTTTTCTGTGTTCTGTCATATCAGGCAATATCTGCTTCATGAAAGTAGGTCTGTCTGTGTTGCTTATGAGCTTTTTAGGTTTCCAGTATGCTATTGATTCATCCATCTTCAGCTGTGTCACCTCCTGGGGTTGAAGCATTTCTTTGTTTTTAGCTTTGTCTAAATTGTTTTGAAACAGAGAGCAGTGCCAAAACACATACTTTTAATTGAGCAGCTTTGGAAGTGTGAAAATGAAGTCTTGGCATGATCTAATTAGTGCTTGTGTATTTTGGTCGCAAAAAGTGACTGGTGAAGAATTCCCCAGACACGTTCTCTGTTCTGTCTGAAAAAAATCCTGCATAAAGTTGTATATCCTGCTTAGTTCTTGTTGGTGCTTGGAAGTCCTGACTGTTATGCTTTCACTAATTAGCTGCCAGGATGTCCTTTTCTTCTCAGTCTCCTTGCTTTTGGCTTGTTTGTTGGAATGAGCATTGGCTACTTCTGCTGGCAAGCTCTGTAGAAACTGGCATCTCTTCTTGTGATCTCTTTCAATCCCTCATGGTGTAATGTTTGCCAGGTTGGTGCTGTCTGGGGAAAGTCCAAAGGACTTGTGTGAAGTGGAAGGAATATTTCAGCAGCTTCTCTTTCTTCCTGACCTAATGACTGTTCAGGGCGTGGGGAGTTCTGGTAAAAGTCTCAAGGACAGTAACTAGGTAACACCTCTGTGCCCTCCTTGAATTTTTTTGCAGTAAAGTAAATTTCTGCCAGGTTTTATCACCCCTTTTGATGTCAGATTGCCTAGGTTGTTTCTTTTCTTCTGTGAAGATCGGGTTTGCAGCTGTAGCCTCTTGCAGTAGCTACAACTGCTGTGATGGTCTAGGCTTAGGTTTGGACTTGTAGCTCTTCTCCCTTTGGTGGGAATCTGAGAGCTTATCCCTTGACAAGCATCCTCTTAAAGGATCTGTGAACAGCAGATCTGGGCATAACCCAGCTCTGTCTGACAATCCTGTGGGACCAATGTCCTGCACAGCTCGACTGCCTTGGGAGCAGCTCACTGCCCATTTGAACAGTCTCTTTCTTGCCCTGACTTTTAGGCTCGTGCTCTAGGCAGAGCAGCCTGGCAGCTGCAAAGCTTTGCAATGCCTTTCACTTCAGCCTTGGTCTTGCAGCTGTCACTTAAATGTACAACTGGCTTGCTGCTGTTAGAGAGGCAGCTTCCTTGCAGTGTCTCCATATTGGAGCAGCATCCAAAGGGAATGTCCCAGCACTCCTTTCTGGTGACAGTGCCTGGCTGTGTCACCTGGCTGGGACAGAGTTGCTGCCTCCTGGACTGCAGAGCTGCGCAGCATCACCACTGAAGGAGAATAAATGGCTCATCTGGCTTTAGTTTATTTATCCAGCTGAGCAGGGAGCTGGTGCCATGAGTGAGTGCAAGACATCTGGTGCCTGAGCTACTCTTCAGGTCTGTGGTGTACCATATAGACATACCCTATATAGATGGCTATTAGTTTAATCTGGTTTAATTTCATAGCTGTGCTTCATGCATAGTCTGAGCAGTATTTTGACAGGATGGCATTACTTTACTCTTCCTGGTTTCCCCCCCTGCCCATATTCCTGAAGCTTTCTCTAAAATGCTTTATTCCCTTTCTTCTCTGCACAGTTGTTGAGCTGTGGATATAATATGTTTATCAGCTGAGATTCATGTCTTGGAGACTTAATTTACCTTTTAATCTAATGCTTTATCACTTATGCATGGTAATGTTTCCTGGCAGGATATGCATTGTTAAAATTTGCTTGTAGGAACTCAAAAAATAGCATTGAAGTGGATGGCTCCCCTTCTGTAAGGTTCAAAATTTTTGAGGCAGAAAAGGAAAATGCTCTTCATGGTACCTGACATCAGTCCCACTATCCTACTTTCCCATGGGGTGACTCCTATCAGTGCTGAGATATAACAGAGTCCAAAGACTAGGTGTGGTGGCAGCTGTGGCTGTCAAGTAAAGGAAAAGCTGGGAGGGGAAGGCTGGCCTTGTCAGGGCAGTGTCTCCAGCTACATAGGAATTTCCTATGAGCTGATTGAGACCTTGGGCAGACTCTTTGCTAACAAAACCACTACCACATGTCAGAATTGATTTTTTATTTTTCCCACCATTGTCTTTTTGCCACTGAAGGAATCAGCATTATCCAGTGGTCAGTTATCCAGCTGTCTGCCCTCTGTACCAGCAAAGCCACTCAAGCAAATTAACAACACTGGCTTTTTGGGGATGAGTGGCACATCATTGCAGCAGCCAACTTCAGTGACATGGGAATGGTCCTGGGGCCTGAGGCTTGTCTTTGAGCAATTAGTTGCTATGATCACAAATAAACGGATAGACTGTGCTTCACAGCTCCAGTTCCCAAGCACTGATTTCTGTTAAGTGCTTTGTGAAAGAAAGGAAAAAATAATCAAAAAATAATCTGCAGTTAAATTAATCTCCTCTAACAATGTCTAATGCGTTCTGAGGACCGGTGCTTGAGGGAAGGGCGTTGTACAAAATGACAGACAGCAAAATATACATAACTGTTTGTGCAGGGCTTTTAGGTATTAGGAAGTAGAGCTCCCAACACTGGCACATCACCCTCTGATTAAACACTGTGGTTTCACCAGCTCAGTATTGATTACTTTAGAAAGCACTAAGTATTTGTCAAATACTCTTCCTTCGGATGTTTGCCATCCGGATCCTTTGTCTTCATCGACTTGCCTCAACACCTCTGCTTCTCAGCAGGCTGGGTGTGCTCCCTGCTACCCCTCCTCCTGGCCCCAGTGCCATGCCCTGCACTGGGCCTCAGTCTTAAATTCTTGCATAAAAGTAGCTGCTTGCTCAGGTTGATCCATGTCACTTGGGTGAGGTGAGGGACCAGGATGAGAGAAAATACTTGCCTCTAATGAGCAGCTCTGTGCCCTTGAGTCTATTAAAGAAAAAACCCCTTCCCCTTTGCAGATGTCAGGAGGGTGTATCATGGTTCCTATGTCCTGGCTAGCAAGACACCCCAGGAAATACTCTTTGCTTAAACTCTGTTGACCATTTCTAGTGTAAAATTTTTTTCCAGCTGAATCCATAGCTGGATGTACTGTACATTATAGGTTTTGTTGCTAAAAAACAAGTGATGAAAAACATCCACATTATATTTAAAATTTGCCACAGGTACTTCTTTATTAGTTGCTGCCACCTCTTAAAATTTGTCAGGTCTGTTTTTCAGGGTTAGTCAGGACAGCATTGGAATAAATATCTTCCTACCTGTGTTGCATCCCCTCAGCTCTGAAATGAAAAGTAATGTGGACTTAGCAAAATTGCTGCTCTTCCCCAAGATATGCCAGGGGCAATTTCTTTATTTCTTTACCAGGAATACATAACCTTTTCTTCACAATAAAAATATACCCTCCCAAGCATTAATTGTTTTTGATCCATGGTTGTGAAAAAAGTTCTACCCCAAAACTGAGCTAAGAGGTTTGTTTTGAAGTCAGTGTTTTATGGACAAAGTTTGGTAAATACTCTGTGATTTTTCTCAAATTAAAGTAAAATGCTGTGTGTTGAAATGATTTCATTTCATCATGTTGTACCTGTAGAAGGACTTAGCTGAAGAAGTTTCTTTTACTTATGAGACTGCAGCTGGTGACTGCAGGGTGAAATCTTGACACATGTACTTCCACTTGGATACGAGGGGAGGAAAATAAAAGGAAATACTTATAGTGTTTAGGATGTAACCATCCTACTCCTAGTGTTCAGGATTTGAACTTTTGAGGGTTGCTTTGGAAAAGTTAATGTTCATTAGAGGTGGATACCTTTAGTAAATCATACAAATGCACGTGACCGTGCTGATACATGATGGATGAGCGTGTTAGGCCAGTGATGGGGAAACTTCATCCTGAGCGGTTTGTTGGCATATTGGATGGGAATGAGCCACTCCCTGTGGAGGTCAAGAGTACACTGGTATTTGTGTGGCAATTTTTGACTGTTCCAAGTAAACAATAGTGGTTTAAATTCCTAAACAATTCATAACTACATGAACTGAAGCTTGCAAGGTTTTGAGCTCGTATGCTGTACTAACACTACTAAAAATTCAGTGTTTTACCATTAAACAAAGACATACTACTTTTTGTATTGGGAGGACTGTAGCATGCTTGTTTCACAGTACCTCCGTTGCAATATCCATGTTTTATATGACTTGTTGCAAATATACAGGTGAGAAAGTTTCTATAGTGAGACTGTTTTATGTATTAATTTTCCTTCACCCCTAAATTCAAAGCACCATAGCAGCTTTCTGTTCTAGGTCAGATCTCAGTGCTTCTAGGGCTTGCAGATCCTGGCTCATTGTTGAATACTTTTGGTAGTTATGAAGCTGTTAAATGTCTGAGTTGCATATTTCAATTACAAATTCATAGCTTTCTTCAGTGTCATTTGCAGTGTAATTTGGTGGGAGCAGCTCATAAAGTCATGATGAGAGAATAAAATAAGAAGCACACAGTTGAATGGTGTGAGAAGTGAAACTGGTTTTCATCCAGTTTTTAAAGTATTGGCTTTATTTTTAACAAGCCTAGACTAAAGGTTTGATAAATTGGTGGTGTATGGATTGTGTTAGGCAAATCAAGTAATATTCTGTTAAGAAATTATGAAAACCATTCAAACCCAGAGCTTGGGTAGATTTTAATTGTACTCCAAGGACTCTGCAAGGTGCAGCGAAATAACTTGTGGGAGATTTTAAAGGCAACTTTACAGTGTGGTCAAATTAGAAGGAAAATTATTAGTTAAGAACTGAGAACTCGCTTAGTTTTATTTTGGTGAAGTGCTGTTAATATTTTACAAGGAAGCAGGTTTGATCACACGCTTGGTGTGAAGTTTGTATTGCCAATAGCTTTTGTTCTGCAGAAGCCTCTCTGGGAGGGTTTGAATGTTTGAATCCTTAGGGGAAGGATGCCTTTGGTGGAGGTGCCTGGCCATGTGGCAGCACAGGTGATTGTTGTGGGGTGGGATCTGGTCCCTCCCTGGAGCTGGAAGACCTGGTGTGAACTGGGGGGTTCTTGATAACCTTTTGTATGTTTAACGAGACAAATCCTTCCGTTCAATTGTTTCACTGTGAACAAATGCTTATCACCGGATGATTTTGTGTACCTTGTGTCCCTTTTAATTTGTTTTGGATCAGGGACTGTAAAAGCTGGTGTCTGGAAGGGGATGTTGCAGGGATGGAGCAAGTGTTCCCCAGCTTGTTAGAAATGCAGTTGCTCCCAATGGCTTATGTGCACCTTTCTCTGTCATTTGACTTCACCCAGTGCTGTGTAATTGCAGTAGGGGTTATAAAGTACTTTATTCCACAGTCTGTGGGCGAGGATGGGTAGACAGATTGGGAGTGCATGTTTCAGCCTTCACATTGACCATCTCCACCCCTCTGTGACTTCCTTCACTTATTTTGTCTCTGCACATCCTCCATCCCTCAGTGCCAGGGCCCAGTGTGGCCAGATTGTGGAGGTGGGAGTGGAAACTTGGGTCCCAAATGGGGCAGTGGGATTTCAGCCTGAGGACAAACTCCTGTGTGAAGTGTTTTCTTTTCCTGATGGTGTTATGGCACAGTTGTAGCAGGGTCCATGGTAAACCAGCAATTAGCTTCAAGGGTCAACAGGTATTTCAAAACAAGGCAGGGAATTTAAGGAGGTTTTAAGCAACAGGGAAGTGGAGGACTTAACGTTTTACTTGAGAGGGAATGAACTTGCTTTTCATGTGTCCTTAGCTCTTAAGACAATGCAGGTGCTTTAGGTACTTATAGTCTTAGACATGGTACCTGTCATCAATGGGTAGAATGGGAGCAGGTAAGTGTGAAGTTTGCCATGTTAAAGCCAACAAGTAAACTGCTTTTGCTGGTGAGAAAGCAAATGAAAGGAGTTTCCTAAAGCTGTGGACTGCCTGGGTAGGCTCTGAGATTTTGTCCATCTTCCTTTCCTGTTTTATCAGCTAAGATGAATGGTGAGTCAGTATAAGCTGTATGGTATATTTCATTATTTGAGACCTGTCAGAACAGTTGGTTAATAATCCAGAGCATTTGGATTCAATGTGATAAAACTAATCATAACAAAGTATTTCAGTGCCTAACTTGAAGCTGTGAAGAAAATCCTGTTATCTTAAAAGTATGTGTATATGAAAGGGCTGTTTTTTTCTTTCTTAACAAGATAAACATAAACTCATTGGTGAGTTGCAGACCAGCAGTACTGTTTCCAGAGGCTGCTTTCCAAACTTCCCTGAGATGAAGTGAAACTGGGATTTAGTGCTGTCACATGTGGAGTTTCAAGAATATACTTCTGAAGACCTTTTAAGTTACATGGGAGAAGTTGTTATGGAATCAGTTTATTTAATTTTTATCTAAATAGTAGTAATGAACATCAATTTACTTCCTTCATTTTTTGGAACAGCCTGCCTTTTTTGCTGGGTGTTTTTTTCCTTTTGTCAAATTGCTTAAATAATTTATCATTAACACATTTACTGTATTACAGTTTAACTTTGTAAATATTATTCAAATAACTACTTCTAGGTAAGGGAAATTATTAAATGTCATCCCATACTTATTTTTACCCAGAGGGAAAGACTGAACAAGTGAAGATTGCTTTGAGTTCATTTGATCTGTATGGAGCAGCTTTGAATTTCCTGGGCTTGTTTAATGAATGTGCTGAAAGCCCAGTGTAGCTGCCTGTCTCAGATCCAATAGTTGTACACAATGTATTGCAGGGGAGGGATAGTCTTTTCCCTTCTGGTTAAAAGGATTAGCAATCTGTCATTGTTGGTAATGAATGTTTGCAGGTAGCACAGTCCAGATTCAGCATTTGAAAATGCTTCCTTGTGAAGATTTGGTTTGATTTCCTTGTTCTGTAATTTCCAGTGCTCAAGTGAGAGTTCTTCTTGGATGACTAACACATTTCAGCACTGGTTAAAGCACTTTTGAAAACCCAGTGTTTTTCATATATTAAATATTTTATTAATGACGTAAGCAGGTGTCAGGGCTAGTTCACAGTCACATGTTTTTGAGCCGTGTTTCTGAATTTTGTGATACTCAGATTTATTTTGTAAGAGTGTTGAATGGGCCTAACACCTGATGCTGTTCTGCTTCCCCACGTGGCCCATTAGCACCTTGGCTTTGTACCTTTTTAGTGTAACCAAGTGCATAATTTTTCTTGTATTTCTGCATTTTGTGTTTCAGTCTTTGCTGCATGTTTAAGAGACTTGGAAGCGTGTTCAGAATATTGAGAGGAATGTATTGCTAAAGGTGAATCCTGATGCTTTCTGTTTGAGGTACAACTAACTCTTCTGGGCAGTGATGTAGGAAGCTCATCACTGCTTTTGCATAGCCTGTGAGATGCAGTTTGCTGCAGTTTGCTGCAGTGTGCAGCCATCCATTTCCTACTGGCACACAGAAGGTATCCTGAGGCAGAGGGGAGAACTCAGGATAAGTTGTAGGGTAGAGTCTGTCAGTGGGAATATCTGGCTGCTGTGTGACTGAGCTGCACATGTGTAGTGGTGGGCTTCATCGGGCTAAACCCAGAGACATAATTGACAAAACTGAATAGAAATCCTGTGTTACTAATATCTGGGAATGGCCAAGCTGTTAGGACTTGGAAGCATGATTCAAAGATTTGCCAAGTTAGCCTGTGATGATCACTAGAAGAGTTTGCCCAGAAGAAGTGAATTATAAAGTAATTCAAGTATTTCTAAAAAAAACTCACCTCTTGCACAATCAGAGTTTAATGACCAAGGTGATGGCTTTATGCTGCCATCGTCAGTGTTTAAATCCCCAGTATTTTTTATTTGCACCTGTTTTTACTGATCTCATTATTGGCCATTGTTACAGAATGCATGTGGAATTTCGTTGAGAGACCAATTTTTCTTTTTGGATGAAATGCAAACTACCTATTGCAATAAAGTTTCTGTACTTGTGATTATGGGCACTGTCAGTGTTTCCATTATAAATTTCTGGATTTTTTTTGAAGGAGCTTAAAACTAAGCTGTAAAAATTTGTTCTTGGCAGAGAACTTGTGTACAACATCTCAGCTCAAGTAAGACTTTTTAATGAATTTTGAGAGGAGGAAAGGAAAACCTGAACTGCTTTGTAAGTTGAGGTTACACAGGTGAAGTATACACTGAAATCTCATGTTAACGAAACTCAGCTTGTAAGGAAGTAGCACAATAGAAACCCCCAGTGTTAGTCCCATGTCCTGCATTACATTTTAAATTTAGTTATAACAATTGAGTGTAATTTTTGATTCATTCTGTGGAAAAGCTTTTGACAAAACAGCGTTCATTGCCGGGCAGGAAAAACAGACCAGAAGGTACCTGGCATCAAAGGGCAGGGAACTCTCTAGTGGCCAGCCCTTCCCACCACTGGGAAAGTCTTTTTTATGGTGATGGTAAATATATTTCTGAAGGAAAGCAGTAAAAATATGCCATTCCATCCTCCATTTTCAGTGCTGCAGAAGATGCTCTGAGACCATATTCAATCAATGTATATTTTCACTGGATTAAATAAACCTGAATATTGAAGTCATGAACATAAGCTGAGAAGCCTGGTTTTGGATGCTGATACATTTTACTCTTCTAATAAACACTGCTTCAAAATTAAATGAAGTGTGCCATGTTGCTAAAGGTAAATGCAAACAAACTGAGCTGTAGACTCTTTGCTTGAGGTGCTGCTGTTTAATGAGATTCGTCACTGAGTAATGTGAGCAGATCCTGGTGATGCAAATGCCAGCAGTCATTCCCTGCCCCATTTCAGGAGTACACCTGGTGATACTGATTGTTTTCACTGGAAGAAGAAAAAACACTGCAGCAATATAAATCCTCAGCAAAATGTTGAGCATCACTCATCTTTACTATGCCTTGAGATCCTAGTTCCCTTTAACTTCCATTAAGATGGGCTCTCATCAAATGTAATCTTTGTGTCACCTTGTGCTCCTCTATTCCCCTCTGTTAATGTGCTTAGTCTTTAACAGAAGCTTCCTAAAAGTTCTGTTGAGCATCCACAATGTTGGGAATGGTTTGGTGCAGCGCTCAGCATGGTGTGTGCCTGGTTCTGACTGGGGCAGCTGAGCACAACTGAAAAACAAATAACCCTGGGAAGGTGCATTTTATCAGAGATGGGGGTGTGTGGAACCTGTGCCTCCAGTGGGCCTTTTTGTGCCTTCCAGCAGGAGTAGGTAGACATACCAATTCCCTGGAGACAGACCAATGATGGTGCTCTTGTGCAGGTTTTGTGCTCACTTTTTAAAAGAGATCAGTCTTTTTGGTACCATTGCTATCGTGTGTTTATTGATGAAGCTGCATAATAAAAAACCACACAGAAAGGTTCTGGAGAACACTTTGGTGAACTAGTTTATCTGCTGGAGGCAAGTTCGTTGAATAAATTTTTATGAAAACTGGAAGGGGTTTTGTTATTATAGTAGACAATTACCTAAACATGTTGGAATCAGATGATTTGGTTCTAAACTAGTTAAAATTTTGGTTTCAAATGTCTTGTCTGAGGTATGAACTAGTTTTGGAAAGGCATGGATAACCAAATTGTCAAAAATTCTTATTAGCAAGCACCTGAAAATTATGAAGAGATAGCTATGCTGTGGTTGTAAGTGTGGAGTCATTCATGATTTTGCTTCTGTTTTGCTATTCTAATGGTATTTCCAGGTGTGATACAACTGAATGATGTCTCAGGTCATCTTTAAATAGGAATTCAATAATTGCTTTGTTTAGTGATGAGCCTGTTAGCTTTGTGTGTGGAAACAAGAATAATTTTTTTTATCCCAACAACGTAAACAATAATTGGTGTTTTGTTTTTAGAGCTGTGTGACATTTGTTTCTATTCTGTCTTGATTTCAAGCACAGCTGTAAATAAACTAATGCTGGTCTTTAATTATGTGAGTTTCTGCTGTGAAATCTGGGGTTCTGAAGCCTTGAACAGGGTCTGTGGTTAAGCCTTGGTCCCTGGGTGGGAGGAAGAGAGAAAGCCTCCCTCTGTTTGTAGCAAGCTAACTGATGTGTTATTGTCTCCGATAAGACCTCAAGAGTGCCCAAATAAATGGACTTGTAGCAGTTTTAGCTCACAGGTGAGCCTTCCCAGTTTGATATCCCAGCTTGTGTATTTGCAGGAATTTTTGAGCAAAATTGTGCTGCTGTCATCTTCCTCTTCTCTTCCACAGTCCCTTGGTGCTCTGTGTTGCAGTGAGATTCTGTCCAGGGTCAGAATTTGCTGATACCAAGTCAAGTGAAGGAGTACATTTGCATCACAGCTTGTCTTCTCTTCAGAAACAACTTTAAAGGGACACAGAAAGGTCTCAACAGTTGAGGAAGCTGTTCTCTTTTAATCCCCAGTAAATAATCTGTTTTTCTTTTCCTCCATTTACGGTGCTTGCAGGGATTATCTCCTCCTGTTCCTTTCATCTGTGGGTGGTCCTCTTCAGCCTGGCTGCCCCTATTCTGCCACAGTTTCCCCTGAGCACGAATCTTTTCCAGCCCATCCTGATGGTGATAGGGAAGGTACTGCATTCATAGTGATCTTGGTGTGCATGCCTGGAAGTGGCAGCAGTACAGCATGGCAAAACACAGGTGTAGTTATGGCTCAGTCCATTTCCTGGAAGATGGAGCTGCTGATGGTTAGAGCCACTCTGTCAGCTGGTATCTGCTGGCTTCTGCATGGAAAATACAGTGTTAAAGTGGATTTCCAGTCTTCTGTTGCTAAAAGTTTCCTGGATCACCTGTTACTGGATCTCCTTACCTTCACACCAAACCATGACTGTTTGCAAAGGAAGCACTGGGTGGTTTTGTGCAGGTGACTTTAACGTGCTGGCATTTGGTGAGGCTGTTGTTCTTGGCTGGAGCCATATTTTAATGCAATTGAAATCTGATTTAGAAATTAATGTAGATGCCAGTTTCCCTGGTGTGACAAGGTAGAGACCATTGGAGTAGGAACTAATTTTGGCAAGCTCTTTTGATGGGGTTGAGATGGGCGTAATGGGATGCACTCAGCCCAGAGCAGCTGCATTTTGCCTTCCATATCCCTAGAGCAGCAGTGGAACACAAAACAAGTGCAAGAATGTTCCCTGTAGAAGATGAGAAGAAATAAAGGCAGGACAGTCCAGCAGTTGACTTGAGTGCAGCCATGAAGATGGATGACTGGAAAGGCTAAGAAACTAAGAACTATTTGAAGCACTTCTAGAGTGGAAGTCTCAATGACACTTCAGTGATGACTTTTTTAGATTCCTGATGCTCTTATCCCACTGTGTGAATAAATAAGCAGACCTGGGCTGATGGAACACACCAGTCAAAGGAAGTTCCCACTGAGGCATACATAGTTTGAAAACTTCCATAAATTGTTCTGTAGTATGACAGTTTCCAATTATGGGTTTTCATAATAAGAGGCTTACTGGCAACCAGTAATGCAAGTTAACTGTGGAAATTTCTATTGCTTTTCTTGGCCCTTGTGCACTTCCTGAACAGTATGTGCTTTGTCCCAGGTGTCCAATTCTGGGCTTTGAAAGTGTGTCACAACATGCGTGGGGCTGAGACCCCTGGGAGCTGGCACTTAGAGCCTGATCAAAAGGAACAAAAACTGGAAGTGAGGGGCTTAAGGTATCAGCCCCAACATGTAGATGCTTGGTTGATTTGTTTGTTTCCTGCCTTGATGAGTTAAAGTGTTGATCACTAAGAGATTTTCTTAGACACATGGGAAATAATTTTTATACAGTTCTGAAGAAAACTTCAAACCCTTGGGAAGTATAGGTATGCAAATATCTTGGATAGCCCTTCCAGTACTTTTTGATTAGTTTGCATTGTCAGCCCACTTTCTTCTTACGGGCACGTGCGGGTACAGGCGTGTTTGGTTTGTGAAATGTTGAATAAATCTTCAAAGGGTATCATTGTTTCCAGGAAATATGTTTTTCATACATGCTTGTATTGTTTTAAAAAAAAGGCAGTAATGGATAATACTTTGGTTTGTGCAAGCCAACGGTGTGGATTTGCTTGGCATTGCAGCTTTCAAATGATACACACTCAGCACAAGCAGATTCTTTTCTGATTACATGCAAGCTCTGTGTAATTATTGCATCTTTTAAAATATGTATTGATTCATGGTTTTGTCTTGAAATTGCAAATGATCCAAAAGACTGCCTGCTTCTTTACATCAGATACAATCTGAGTATGTTTTTGCATTAATTTGCTGAAAATGCAGGGATTTCAGAGAATTACCTTTGAAGATGTAACCTTATGTTGCTCTCTTCTTCTAATCCACCCCTCTTGAGTGATTTATTCTAGGGACTGTGCATTATAGGTTTTGTCCTGGCACCCATTCTTGTAGTGTTGCAGTGCCTGTGCATATTACCAGAAAAAGATGGCTGGGAGACAGTTGTTGAAAAAAAAAAAAAAAAAAAGAAAAGTTAAACCTAAAAGAAAAGAATGCACACACAAGAAAAGAAAACCAGTTCCAGTTAGTAGAGAGGGTTTTTCTTGCCGGTGTGGATAGGGCATAATTTGATTTAAATGACTTTTGAAAAACAGTTCTCAAAACTGTTCCATGCATTTTCTTCCTGGCTGCTGTTGAAAATATGGAGCCGAATATTTTCTGTGATGTTTCAAACCAATATGTTCTGGCAACCTCAGAGCTGGGCCCTGTGCATTGCACTCTTGTTTCCAGTTCGCTGTGGCCTGGAGTGCAACACACAGCTCATGAGATGCACCAAAGTGGGAGGTCTTGTGAGGAGCAGGCAATACAAAGACCCAAGGTACAAGGAACATTTCACTGGGGTCCAGCAGGGAGGCTGCCAGTTTTAAGGGCCTCTTTTACAAAAAGAATTTGCTGGTAGGAGATGAAGAAGCTGTTTGTGCTTCTTTGAATTTTGTGAGTGTGCAGGGGGAGGTTGACTCCTGGGTGTTGTTAAAGGCTGGGTGCTGAAGTGAATCTTTTGTGCTTCTCTGGGGTCAAACTTTTCTCACTTGAGAGATGAGCTATGGCTAAGGATTTATCAGAGTTTAAGAATGACAACATCTTGCTCCATAGAGTAGCATGTGGGCTGGGAAGCTGGGAGAGGAGGTGTTTTCTGTATCACTTCTGCTCCAGGGACTTCTGTGCCTTGGGAAATGTGTGTGGGAAGGTCAGTGCAATATAAGGAGGCATTCTGAAAATAGAGGCTGTTTTTTTAGCACCAAATCAAATCCCAGGGGTGGTAGCAGGAGTGGAAAGTGTGGAACAAGTTTGTTGATCTGGCTATAGTAACACACAGCTCTTTGGTAGCGACTCCCAACAGGGTTGGCTTGCCTACAAAGGAGATGGCAGAGTGTTCCCTGCAAGGGAGTCAAGGACATTGTCCTTCCCCATATCTCTGACACTGTTACCCTCAGCAGTGGTTGATCCATGACATGTGGGGTACCTGTGCTGAGCAGGCACAGCTACTTCTGACAATTTTTTCCTGCTTCTCAGCAGTAGTTAGAGAGTACAAAAGGCAGGAGTGTACAGATGGAGCTGTTTATCCTATTAGGAGAACCAAATGGAATGGACCTGAGGAAATATGGTCCTGATCCCAGGGCTGTGTATCCTACAGGCAGCAGTGCAAGAGCCAGACTTGGGAGAGATGGGTCCAGGGAGACCACAGAGAAGTGGCAGGAAGGGGGTGAAGGCAGGACTAGACTTGAGGAGAGACAGGGAAGAGGCAACTGTCTCCTGGTCAGTGATAATGAGGTGTAGATAAACATGTTTGGAAGCAGAGTGTAGGTGTGGGATGAGGGCCAGGGAATGGGAATGGGGAGCTTTCAGAGGCAAATGACAGGTCAGAGACCAGATAGGGAGTGGAAATACATGGTGAGGAGACAGTTCTTGTTTTGGCTTTAGGATTCAGAAAGGTCAGTCTTGAGAATTTTCCTTGTTGATACTTTTCCACTTGTTTTTCTGGTTATTTGTGCAAGATGGTAGGGGAAGGACTTCAGATGGACTTGGAGGAAACACACTGTAACCTGGACTGCTTTGGTATAGCCTGAAGCACAGAGAGATGAGTGAACAGCTCAGGAATGAGGTTTATTGGTAGAAGGAGAAAGAAGTAGTGAGTTGAGGTGGCTGTTTCGAGATATGGGGTTTTTTTCTACAGTTAATTCTGTTTCTCATGCAGCTGCTTAACAAACCTGGATGCAGGGCTATCTGCTCAGGTTGCACTAAACATGGATGTTCAGTCTGATTATTTGAATTAACTGCAGTAAAAACTCACTTTGCAGGTTAGTCTGAGCAGAGGAGTTGCAGGATTCTGGGAAGGGCAGGCAAGATGACTTTGGGGTCTTGACAGGTTTGATGGCCATACTGCAGATCTGTCTGGATATTTTGTTTTCAAAATACAATCCTTAGATTTCATTTGTTTCTTTCCCACTTTTCACCTGCTGCAGTGGGTGCAAGTCAGAGCAGATTCTGAAAAGCCACTGTTTCCAAGAAGCCTTTGTGTACTGAGATAATTTACCCTTTGAATCCACAAGCGGGATGGTGTTGTAGTGACTGCTGTGACAAAACTGTGTGTGACATCTGGGAACAACAGAGTCCATCAGGGAGGAACAAGTAGTCTTTTCCTAATCAAGAGGGAGAGATTTTAATATGGATGTTTGTAATGATTATTGCATCCAATGTGATGTCTGAAATGTAAACTATAATATGCTGTTAATATAAAATAGCTGTCCTGGGGGCTGTTAGCAAGTGTTTCCAGTGATTTAGAATTAAAAGATTGTAATGAAAAAAGTCAGATCCCAAGCCACAACAACCCTCCTCAGTATAACATTATTGTTATTTTGAAAGTAATGCCATAACTGCTCCTACTGAAACAAGTCACTTTTACTGAGATGTTTGTTGTCTTCCCAGTACTGTTTGGTATATGTGGGATTATGAAAAGAAGGAAGGGTGCTTGGGACAGGTGTTTCTTTTCTTGTAAGTGCCATTCTTTCTTTATCCAAGAAGGAGCTAGAGTGAGACAGCCTTTGTTTGGTTACTCTTTTCAGAAAAGCAAAGCTCTTCCTCACAATATTTATGGTGGCCTGGCTCTAGTACGTCTGTATGAGCTGTGACAGCATCCTCGTGTTAGCCAGGCTCCGTTCCTGCTCCCTCGTGAGGGAACATTAGGGAACCAGCTTTTAAGTGAGGCCTGTTTAATATGGCAAAAGCTGGGAGACGAATAGATGCAGGTGTTCACAGCACTGGTATGAAATGTGGTGTTTGTATGAGTGTTGTGGTAGCAACGGTCCTTTTAACAAGGGGATGGTGATTTGGTCCAAGGCCCCTGTTTTCAACAGTCCTCCTTTTGAAATAACTGCTTTTAACCTGTTCTGAGAGTTGTTGCTTAACTAAGGCTCAACTGCAGAGAGGACCAGATGCTCTGGCCTAAACTTTGTCTCCCTACCCAGTATTGAGCATAATGACTTCGTTTGGCTAAAGCAGAACTTGTGTTTGATCAAAGTATTTTTTCAGAAGAAAGGCATCCTACCTTGGTTTGCAAACCTCAGAAGGTAGACTTGGACTAACACCTTATTTGCCTTCTAGCTGTTCCCCTATTCAGCCCTCCCTGTTTAATGTGAGTTCTTTGTGTGCCATGAACCTTCTTCAGCTCCCAATTGCTGATGAATTGACTGCACCTTTCTGTACAAGCATGAGGAGCCTATTTGTGCATCATCTGTCTGCCCTGGTGAAGAGGGTTACCATTAATAGCTAAAATCTTTTGGGCAAGTTACACATTCTGGGTTTGAGTACTCATTAGAAGGCATTTTACAGGGTTTTGACTGACTTATGTAGAAATATAATCTCCATTCTGCCTCAATATCCTCTGGAAATACTCTTTTTGATACCAGCTTTTTGAGTGAGATGAAGAATTTGATTTTTATTGAATCTATGTCCAAACCAGCTGCAGTGAAGATAATTCTGCTTCCTTACCTGCCAGATGCTTTCAGCAAAGGAGGTCTCTCTGCACAAGGTTCCATTGAAAGCAGTGACCCTACTTAGAAAGTGTTTTGCAGTTTTTAGCCATGTAAGGTGCATTGATACAGCTGTGTCTAGTCCAGCAGTCATCCAGCAATCATGTCACTTCTTCAGATCTATGAGGATTCGTGGATTGCTTGTAAGGATCAGAGGTGAATAAGAATGAAAAACAAACCTATTAGTGTCAGGCTTAAACACTTCAGGGTCTTGGTACATTTATTGGAAAGAGCCTGGGGTTAATAGCTCAAAGATTATTGAAAATCACTGGTCACGTTCAGCTGTTTCATTTTTGCAGGCACTGAGGAGGCAGCAGCCAATCTCCATACCTGATCTGAGAGTAATCAGGCCTGAGCTTGTGTGGAGGTTTAGGTGGAAAGTCTGTGAAAAGCTGGGATCTAACAGGACAGATATCAGATTCTGGCAGAGGAGGCCATTTCTTCTGTAACACAGGAGGTAACCCCTGTGCTTTCAGATGTACAGATTCCCAGTTCAGTTTTCCACTGGTACAAATTCCTCCTGAGTAAGGACAATTGGTCATTCAATTGCTACTTCAAGACTGGGCTGGATGCTCCACTGTCCAGATTGTACAGGTCCATGCCAGGGTGGCTTTGCCCACTAGCTGGTTTTTATTATACTTAGGGTTGAAATGGGATTTTCATTCAAATAGCTTGTGTTCTGTCAGCTGTGACTTTACAAGCTAACCCAGTCACCAATGGAGCAGAAACTTGATGCTTGTTCAGTGATAGATGTCTGTTTTAAGCTGGAAGAAAACTTACTTGGACACTGTCTTCAGGATCAGGCATTCAAACAAACAATTGACTTTCATCAAAATGTTTACTAAAACTTGTTTTAAATTATTATTAAAGAGCATGTGAAAATAACAACCATAAGGTTGACATTTTACTTCCCAGATCAGGAAGTTAAGGTCCTTTAAGGTCCTTTGATGATGTTTGCATGTCAGTGGGGTCATACATTTCATGCATATGTAACAAGGGGGAATCCCATTTTTCTAGGTCCATGCAGGGTCAGCTGCATTGCCAGGGAATGGGACTCTGTACTGCACATATGACTACATGATAGACTGAGCCAGTTGTGTATTTGCTTTACTCTGTGTCTGTGATCAGAACTGGCCTGTTCTAGCTGTGTGCATTATGCCATGGATAAGCTGCAGTAATGTTAGAAGAAATAGGAGAGTGCAGTATCATCAGATTCTTGAGTCTGAGATGCCACTTGTAAGAAATACTTAATATGTCATGGTTGGATTTTCTGCTGCTCACAGACAGAAGGATCCTGCTCTTTGGAATTTGTGTGATGAGCTCATGCTGGCCAGCACCTCTGATCGTCTTAAATGGGGTAATTGTATCCACTGAGCTCCTGATTTTGTAAAGTCTTACACGGCTTTCCAGTCTTGTGATGTACAGCTTCCCTAAATTCTTGGTGTGATATGAGGAATTTTGGGTGAAATTCCCTGCTATGTTATGTATGAGGTGAGCCTTAATGATCTATCTTGGCCATAAAAAGAAAACAAATCCTATCGCCCAGGCCTGCCAGCATCTGGACATTTTGCTGATCTGCTGTGTGTGGAGGTTATGATTTTGTGGACTCTGGAAAACTTTGCTGAAAAATCCTTTTGAAAATCCATAAGGAAATGTGTGACTGAGGATTTAGGTAGTCACAGCTGGAGTATCGTGCTGCTGGTGGCAGCAGTGTGTGTCCTCTGGCTTGGGGGAAGCACAGCGATTTTAGCATAGAGCATTTAAAATGAAATCTCTGTCTGCTGCCTTCTTTAATAACCACATAAACTCTTCAAGCATAACCCTTCCAGAGCTGCATCTTTAGAGAAGTGTTTCCTTTCATAAGATATATTTGATGTTGTTTGCTGCTTTACATATAGAAAACATACTAATTTAGGACCCAAACCACATCTCACACTCTCCAAAAAAGACTGGGAGAGAAAAAAATGCAGGCAAAACTTGAAGGGGTTGAAGGAAATGAACTCCTGCTGCAGTTGCACACTTGCACACATCTGGTGCAATTGAAATTTAAGAGCTGAAGAGATCCACATCTGACCATGGTAGGGTCCAAACATTACTGTTGACACTGGTTTTCTTTTTGGATAGGTACACTGGCAGAGTCACTAGCGTGTGGAGCCTTTTCAGCTCTCTAATCTAATAGACTGTTCTTGCCCAGACCATTGTGTGTCAGTATTTTATGTACCAAATGTAGCCAGGTTTAATATTCAGCCATTTTCCCACCTTCTGCCAAACTTTTTCCCTTTTTTGTCACAATTTAATGTTTGAGTCAAAATCTGCTATGGTAACAAATTATATACATGTTAAAAAATGAAAATAAAGATGGAAAGAAGAGTCACAAAAGGTAACAAGAGTTCAAAGCAATGAGTTTTTTATTTTTAAAGACTCAAATTCAGCCCCATTTTACAATTGATTTTATTTCTGTTATGTATTGTGAAAAGCTTACAAAGAAATGGATATTGCTTGAAAGCATGACTGTAGCTCTTTGTATGTAAAGCTGTGAAAGTATTCCTTGTACAGGTCTGATTTTGATTTATTTGCTTTTAAGTTACTAAAGAATAATTTGTGGAGCTTTTTTGGCTTAAAATTTCCTACTTAAAACAGTTGCCTTCAGGTAGCACCTGTTGTGGTTATTTATGTTTATTTCTAGCAACTATATAGATCATATAAAGTATGTTTCCAAAAAGTTGTTTCTCTTGTTTTATTGCATTTTTTAAAGGGCCCTTCACTTGCATTGCTGGTGGCATGTACTGGGTTATGATGCTGAGGACTGGGGACCTTGGAGGAGCATCTCCAGGGAATTGCCTGCCTGGCAAACACCAGCATCAGCTGGAGGGGAGCTCAGTCACCTCATTGGAGTGGAGTCACCCAAAATCTTTGTGATTTTAATGTTTAGTAGGTTATTTCTTATTCTGTACTGATTTTCATCTCACTCTGAAGTACCATAGCTTGAGTGAAACATAAACATTTTGGAAACTGAAACGTGGATCTAGGTTCTCCAGCTGTGTAGGTGTTTGCAGCTCACTGTTGGTTGCATGAAGGATGCTGGTAAAGGATGCTTTTGTGTCCAGGGTATCAACCACTTTGGTCATTGTATCCTGAGCTGGAGCAGTCTCTGCCCCTGTCACATGTAATGACAGATGCCATCCAGGCCTGGTGTCTGCTTCACTGGGAGTTGGGCTCTTCTTCAGTAATTTGATTTGGAGATTTGTATTAGTAATGGCAGTAACTGAGTGCCCTTAATAATAAAAACACAGCCTAAAATAAATGTAAAGCTTGGTGCATTACCAAGCTGCCACAGTCCAGTTCTTCCACAGGTCACAGGGCACCACGTTCTCTAATCTCTGCTTTTTCAGTCTGTTCCTAATTGTGTGGAGGAGCTTTGACATGATCCCAGCATTCATAAGTTTTGGGATGTCCCAGGATGATTAGTGTATCTTGGTGAACAATGGTCTAAGCAACCTACTAAATTGTAGTGTATCCTCCTCCCTGCCTGTGTTTACTCCTAACTTCTGCAGAGCTGATTAGAGGCTTGGCAGGAGCTGTATGGTTATGCTCTAGATACACTTTGGATACATTATTGTCACAGTTGAGGTATTGCAAAAGCTATGCCGTTCCAGTCTTTATCCTACCGAGGTACCTCTTTTGATTGTGCAATATCTGTGGCTAATTACACGGCAATTGCAGTGTGCCACCAGCCACCCACAATTCATTGTCAGCTCCTTGGGGATGCAAATGAAAAAGGAAAGATAATGTTTTCTTTCTTCAGTCCAGTGATTTAGCTTGCCTCTGTTTTTTTAATCCCCTGCTCCTTCAGGTAATAAAGCCAGATGGTAGTGACAAAGAAACAGAAGTCACACATGAATCAGACGTCCCTGAGGATATGTTGGGGACTTGCATTCCACAAGAGACAGCGAAAGGCGATGCTCAAAGTCCGGATGTCATTATAGAAGCTCAATTTGATGATAATGATGCAGAGCATGGACAAGACCACTCGCAGGATACATTGACTGATGACATTAAGAAACTTTCCCTGGATACCGGTGAAAAGGGTGAGTAGATCAGATTGCTGATTTTAGGCCTTTATTTGAGCAAACCATTGAAGTGTTACTTGGTTGCCTCACTTTGCTGCGAGATATAAAATACAGGCCTTATCACTTCTGTCCCTTTCTCCTAAACTGTCTTCATGGTTTTGAATGGATATTAATGGCTGGGGTTTATGTAGTTTTGATTGGTGCAAAGTCAATCTGCAAAACAGAAGTCACACCTTTAGCTTTGCAATTCTCGGGGCTGTCTGGGGACTGCTGCTTGCTGTTCAATTCAAGGTGCTGCTGTAGCAGTTTCCTTCCTTGAAGCTTGGCTGGTCAATCTATGTGCCTCAGTTTGGGGATAAGAATATATTTCCTTGGGGGCAGTTAAGTTTGTTGCTGTTTTCAAACAGTTGAGTTAGGAGCATCTTAAAGATTTGGTCTGTTTAAAAAGAAAATTGCACTAAAACCTAAAGCCAATTATGCGATCTGTTTTGAAGGCAAACCTATTTTATTCAGAATCTGAATTCCATCCAAGCCATCAAGTGTTGCTTAGAGCAAAATAAAATAGGCTCTCCTGTCCCAAAACTAACGCTTATGCAGCTCTTTACATGTCCTTGCTAGTATTAAATCCCTTCCTGAAGAACTGTGTGTTGAAAGGATTCTGACAATTGGCACATTTAACATGTGCCTTCAGCTGCTCATGAAAGGTTTGCCAGGACAGATATTCTGGTGTCTTCCTGTTGCTTGCCCCAGTTGTCCAGAAAAGGTGGCAATAACTCAGGACCAAGTAGATGCTGAACTCTTGACAAATCTTGGTGGTGGTTATAAAGGTGTCCTATTTAATACCTCATGTTTTCCTGAGATATCTGAAGATGCCCAGACTCCTGCCTGTACTGTTGGTAGACTTCCATTTTTCACACCCATCTGTTAATAAACAGGAAATAATATTTGAATGGAAGTGTTGTAGTTTTTATGACAGAGCATTGGTTTCACCTCATGAATGGAGCTGCCACTTCACCAGTTTGTGATGCTATTTCCTTCTGGGTATCTCCACTGTTGAGTTCCTGCCAAGGCACGTGAACCAACTCATGTCTTGTTCCATTCCTTTCCAGCAGACAGCTTGATTTGGGGGTTACTCATCTTGTCTGTGGATGTTTTACACAGGTGGTTTTCAACCCCAGCTGTGTTGCAGTCTATTGCAGCTGCACACCACTGGGCCATTTTGACTCAACAATTCTCCTGAGTCACATGTTGTGTCTGTTGTATCTTTGTTGCTTCTGATAACAATGCCAAATTAAACGTTGTAGAAGTATATTCTAGTTTGATACCAGCATCTAAAATAAGTACAGGCTTGAGCCAGTATTTTACTTCAGTTGTGTGACTGTGCTTTAGCTTAAAGAGTTGATGAGAGTTGTTTTTTTTTTGGTGCATCACAGTTCCTCAAGATGCTCTAGAGTGACCTGTGTTGGAAGTTACCAAGTAATCTCTCAAAATCTGTGCCATCTGAGTGGGTTTTGCCATTTGATTCTGTACTTGGAGAGTATTTGTAGGACAAATGTGAGATCAGCTTATTGTCTGCACAGTTGAAATCAAACTTTTCCACTGCAGTTGCCTAAGCCAACTGTTTTCTTTTGTTTTCAAGGTCTTTCCATGTTGATCCTTAACAAGCCTTGTGGCTGGTGTGGATGTGCCAGTTAGATTTCTGCTGAGTTTGTGTTTTGCTATCACCTCTTTTAATATTTGCTTCAGCTTCTTTGGCCATATAACCAAATGGAGTTTTCCCTACTTTCTTTCTCTGCTTTTTAATACCATCCCTTTTTTATACATATAAAGTTTACGATGCTGATTTTTCTGAACGTGTTTTTGAGTAGTTGATGATTGCTTTGGCTTGTTTCCTGTCCTTCATACCATTTCTCATATCATCACTTATCCAGATTTTCAGTCTTGCCTGGAAAACAGCTATAGTTGTTCTAGCATCACTGATAACTGTCGTGAAAAAAAGAAAAAATCCTGCCACATTCAGCCTTCACAGGTGTGGCTCAAAATGCTTTTTTAAAAGCACCAAACATACACTTTTTCAAGGCAGAACTGAACCTCAGAGGGTAAAATCAGTTGGACTTCCTAAGGCCATCCACTGGATGGTGGTACCAGCAACGGAGGCAGAGAGCATTGGAGGGTTGGGCTGTGGTGAGTGCAGGTGCCCTTCCCTGGGTACCGTGGGCTCCTCCTGGGAGAGCTGCTTGGCTGCTGCTGCCAGCTGAACTGCCTGCATTTGAGCCTTTTCTTTCATGTTACATCCCTTCTGCTGGAAACAGCTGCTGCAGTAAAACAGAGAGGTGGATGGAAGCTGGGATTCACAGGAGGATTTCTTCCTGACCCACCAAGCCCAGTGCTTTACTTGCTTTTCCTGAGAGCATTGCTTTGCAGGGCTTATCACACAGTCCCCTTGCATGGCCTTATGCACAGAATAGAGCAGGAGGAATTTTCTGTGGCCAGCACAAGTCTTAAATGAACACTTATGATGGGCTTTCTTCCTTTTTTGGAAGGGTTTTTTGAAGGTTTCAAGCTGGCCAAAGATTCTATCAAAGATAGTATATTAATAAAGCAAAATCAAGAAACAGTCTATCGTGTTCTCATGTGCACTTAATGTATGTATTTGCTTACATATATGTGTATGTGTATATTTATAAAAAGATACATATGTATATAAGACCTACCCAAAATTCAAACTAAATAAAAAACCCACAAGATTTCTGGAGATGGAAAATATCCATAACTACTATAATGGAATCAAAAGTACATTTTACTTATTCTGGGCAAAATACCCAGAGCCAGGTTGAGACTGTGCTCAAATCTTTGTTCATGAACACAAGCCCTGCAGTTTTCTGCTCTCAATTGCAAGATGCCTTTTGTCCTTTCTGATGTAGGAGTAGGATTGCACAATATCTCTGCTGGCTCATTTTTTCTGATGCCAATGGTCAGAATGAACCATGAAGAATAAAAGTAGATGTGTCATTCGAATAAGAGCACTCTGGGAGTGCAGACTGTTTTGATGTCTTTTCTACCTTGGCCTGTGTCCCGTCCTTTCTCATGGTTCTGTTCCTCTTCAGAGCACAGTCACCCTCTCCATCTCTAGTTACACGCTGGGGCAAAGAATTTTGGAGTTGGCCCTTGCTGTCAGAAACTCTGAAGCATGAAACATTGTGTACACTGATTATGGCCTAGATTTGAGGGACTGAATTTCCCTGAAGTCATTGTACCTTGGATTTCCTGTGCCTCTGTGGGGCATAGGGAAAACTGGTAGAAATTGTTATTATGCACAAGTCTGCAGCCTTAGACTCAGATGTTGGATCTGTCTTCACTAAGTGCTGCTGTTATGAGAGCTGTGCTTCCTGCCTTTCTATTCCTGAGTCCCAGAAGGGATGGGATAAGCTAGAGGGAAGTCCATGGAAGTGAAGAGACCATTGCATTCAGCCTAATTCTCAGCCCATGTACTTTCGTGTGCTCATAAAAGTGGGTCAGCCTTGCTTTGCTCAAGGATATTTAAATAGAAATTCGTAATTGGTGTTGCTCTGCCAGAAGATATCCTGGTCAAATGAGTTTGCTCTGCTTATCTGGACTTTTCTTGCAAAGAAGTGGGGTTAAAGTCTTTATTGAGGAAGTTACAGCCCTTCTCTCCAGCACCTGGTTCTACACAAAGACCAATATTGTCCTGTTCCACAGTTAAATTGTCTGAATGTTAAGCTTTGGTATTTAGTCTTGCAAAGTTGAAAATACGTTTTTCTCTTGGCTTTTCAGCTGTATTTCCAAAGTGTAAATATCTATTATATCTATGCTGAACAAACTTTCTGCTTTTTTTTTTTTTTCTTAAAAAGACAGCTGAATAGATTTTCTCAGCTTCCTTAGTAGTGTCCTTCAAACCCTCTGTGGGATTTCTGTGCCCTACTGAAATGTGGGCAGAGAACAAGGCAATAGCATCCTGGCAGTAGTCTGAACCACCAGTATGTACACAGAAAAAATCAAATCCCTGTAGTGCTTGGTACTGACATGCAAGTCCTCTGTGTTGTACCCTGAGACCTCAGTTTACTCTGTGTTACTTCTGTCCACAGAACTCATTCACCAGTCAAAATGACCTTTGCCAGGTCTGTAATTATTTTTCTTAATCCTCATTCATATTGACTATTGCAACAGAGGTCATGTAACTTTTATCTTATCACTTACTACTGACCTAGAATACATAATTTCTGTGACTTTTCACTGCAGTAGGAGGATTTTCTTTATATTCCATTTCAATTTGTAATAAAAAATGGAAACTCTGTATCTCTCAACCTGGGAGAAGTGCAAAATGTTCTGCACAGAATGGTTTATTATACTGTATCCCTACACAGACTATGAGTCACATGAGTTTCCTACAAATGGGAGCTGTCTCTTGTTAAATACTGGAATCAGATTTCTCTGATAAAGAAACATCAGCAATTGAACAGTAGCAGCTACTCGCACTCATGAGAATGGCAGCTGTTCTCATAAAAGTGCCTCAGCCCTTCTTTAGCAAAGTTATATTAAAATAAAAGTTTGTAAAACGGTGTCACTATGCCAAAAGCTATCCTTGTCAAACTCGTTTGCTCGGCTTTTTTCAACTCTTCTCACGGGAGATCTTACTACACCAGATACACAAAATATCCTGCTTCCCACGGGGGTGGAAGTCATCAAGCTGGTGGACTGGCTGCCTGGCAGCAATCAGAGAGTTCTGTTTGTTCAGGATTTCCAGTTACACCTACCCTACTGCAAATCAGAGCTTGGATATGCAAATGTCCGAAGCTTGCTCACTGCCTTGACGTAATGAAGTTTGAACAGAAATAGCTCCTTTACAGGCAGAGTAGACTCACATGGACGGAGTAACCAATGGGTAATGGGTAGGGTCAACAGAATTTGGAAGCTGCTGCAGAATTTGCTCACATCTCCCTGTCTGTTCAGCATTCACCAGGGGGACAGTGGTTGATCCCTGTCAAGTCAAATGTGACTGTCAGTCTCTAGTAGTCCTGATAAGGTCAGAAATGATAACCTAAAATTGCTTGGTGTCTACACTGCTGCTGACTGGAGGCTGTATTTTGAGTATTTCAGGGTTGCTTGGCTTAACTGAAGTGGTGATGTTTGGTAAGTTCACTGTATGGTTGTGTAATAATGGCATCAAGCCTTTCTTTCTTTTCTCCAGATGATGTTCTAGAGTCAGTGCTTAGAAGGGTTTTTGGATCTTTCTAGCAAAATAGAAAAATGTATTTATAATGCAGAGTTTAGTCTCATTTTTGCACTTCTGCACTTCTCATGCACTTCCATGTCCCCTTTAGCACTTTTGTGTCCTCTCTCTTCTTTTAAGCTTGACAAGGTGCCTACTTGCCTTTTGTGCCTTCCTCTGGCACCTGGGGACCTGCAGTTACCAGTGTCTTGTATAAGCCCAGGCAGAGTTCAGAGAGTTACTGCTGTTCCTCTCCTTGGCCAGGTCTGGTAGATGAAATGATGGTGACAAAAATCTGGATTACGTGCTGAATCTCTGCTCTGCTCGGCTCACCCTTTCAGTTTAGCAGACATGAAGTCTGGCATCTTTGGAGCCCACCAACCTCACTGGCCACTGGAAGGAACAAGTGTTTTCCCTCCTCTCCAGAGGCTCCCGTTCACTCTGAGTGCTTTTAAGGAGCTTCACTGTTCTTTCCTAGCCTGCAGCTTTCTGAAGATGGATCATCTCCACTGCATAGCTCTTAAAATTTCTAGGCCACAGCAGAGGGAAAGCTCACCAGGAAATCTTCTCAGTTACATGGCTTTTAATAGAAATCCTTGAGGTGGAACTGTCAAAAATCGGATCCGTTTCACTCTGCTGAAGCCTGGAAAGCCAGCAGAGAAGCTGGAGCAGTTTCAGCTGTTCCAGACAGCTCTGTATTAGTTTATCCTAAGTTCATGTTTGTGAGTCGCTGGATATAGCTCTTCTGGTTGTTGCTATAACTTTTCTTAAATGACAGCATACATTTCTAGCAGAATAAATAGTATAGCAACTGAAGAAAAGTGTTCTACTGATATTGAACAAATTGGGCTTTATGGTTGCATTGATTAAATGCTACAGGCTGAAAAAGCTCCAGTTATTCTTTTGTTGTAAAGCTGAAGCCTGCAATGGAAGTTAATGTTGGGAAAGTTCCTTACACTGTTCTTCCCTAGTAAGTTATCTTGACCCCCAAATGACTTCTTAAGTACTGGAAAAAATACATTAAGCAATTAGGTAACAGGAATTAGATTAAGTTCAGCATATTACCATATGTTCCTGAGTTCACCTATGTTTCTCCTTTGAGTTACAAATTTAGGTCAAGTAAATGAGAGGGCATGATACTGAGAGTGAATGGTGGGTGTGGAGAGAAACAGAGTATGGTCATTGTTAGCAGCAAGATTTCCAGGATGAAGCAGATTAGGATTCATTCAGCTAACGTATTTTCCATGGAATAGTAATATTGGACACACAGACTTTAGGAACAAATGCACCTGCAGGAAGGAAGAACATTAAGTAAATAGGCAAAAAACTCAATGGAATTCTTTTTGTAACATCTTAATTTTGCTTGTTGTTAATGTAATGGAACTGTATTTCTGTAGACTGCAGCACCGCCTGATTTTTTGTAGGTTTAATTCTGTTGCAGTAAGGTTTCCAACCCCTGTGCTGAGTGACTGCTTCTCAAGGACATGAGAGGGCCAGGAGGTCTGCATAGCCATGCTGTGGTTATAGTAATGTTGTGTGGCTACTGAGACAGCTACGATCTGATCTGCTAGGCTAGATGGCAGCTTCCCAAAATTATGTTGATCTTTGCTGTGGATCAGACTTGGAGAGTTCTAAGGAAAAGTGACACTCTTGTCTCATCATTCTGCCATCTCCTCCATCCCTCCTTGTGGAGGTGGCTAAATATAAGTAAATAATTACATGCTTGGCTGCCTCGTGTGTCCGAGGGAGCCAGCAGTACTCACCTCTTCACATTGCCTTTGCTCTGCTACTGCAGATGCTTGTCTGTGCCCTACACATCTGTTACTAAGCCTTTCCTCTCCCTCTCTGGGGGTCTCCTCCTGCCTGTGCATCTTCAGAAATCTTGATGCTCATCATCTGAGTCTCCCAGTCCTCTCTTCAGTGTGCCCTTGGGCAGGCAGGTGTGTGTGCTCAGGTGTTAAGACATGAACAGCTGTGGCAGGGTGAGTTTGCTTAAATGAGTATTCAAAAATAAACATCTCTGAGGAGGTTAGTCCTGTTCATTAGACACACAGCTCTGTGATGAGACAACTCAGGACTGCTGCATGGTTTGGAGCTGCTTTGCTTCTTGCTGCAGAGCCCTCTTCCCCTGCACATGGGAGCTGTTAGGCTGATTTTGGACAGGCTGCATGTGTTAAATTCCAAGGCTGTGGCTTAACAGTCTTGTTGCAGTGAAATACCTGTCTTTTCTCCATCACAGGTGGAAAGCTCTGTGTGTGGAGGTAGAAATACAAAGTACTGCTTTTTCCTTGATACTTTGCTAGGTGGCCCTACTTAGAGGGTGTTTAAAATAGATTCCAGTTTTGGATAGTACCTGGTACCAAGTGAAACAGCACTTTGCTTATTCCCTACCTTTTGTTAGGTTTGTGTTCTGAAGAAAAAACTGTTCTGTGCCAAGAAACCATCAGTTGCAGAATATGAAGAGTCCTTGTACTTTCTTCTAAACAGAAACATTTCCTTCTTGGTATCCCTAAAAATTAAGATTGTAGCAGAAAAGTGTAGCCCTGAGCAAATCTCTGGGTATGCATGTATCACTTTTGGGTTGAAGGGAGTATAATTTCCTCATGTCTGTTGTGTGCTGATATAGACAGAATTGCAAAAACACATCCTTTGTGTGTGTAACACACAGTCCTGGAGATATTTATAATAAATTGGTCTGTTTTACACCACTTAGGTATTTGGTACTAAAACATAATATCCTGAAAATATCTTGAAAACTGAAAAGTACTTCTTGAAGCAGATGTCAGAGAACCTAAGTGTTGTTGCTTCATTAGTAAGTAGTTGGGTTTGCCACTGAAGGGTTTACAGCTGTGCTGGAATCTAAGCACTGAGCTGAAGAGCAGTATTTTCTGATGGGATTCTTAAATACTCCTGTGTAGAGTAACCCAGCTTCTCAAGTACATTTTTTTTCCTAGCTGAAGTAGCAAACATTGAACTATTTTCTTTAAAAACTTGGCTTTTTCCATTCAGGGAGGGAGATTTTTTTTTTTTCAGTAAGTTGTGTTTGAGATCTGAAACTATGATATATTTTCATTTGCAAGTGGATATTGCATCTTTAATTGTATTCTTTTTGGACAGACTTGCAAATTTCCACAGTGACCAATGCAAACCTAGTGAAAATAATTTTGGATCTGTCATAAGTAATTAGAATTCTAGTCTGGTGATTTTTGGTCCACTTTGGCCACCTTTTAATGTGATGGTAATTGAATTGTAAAAGGAAATTTGGGGGGCTTTTAAAAAAGTAATGTTTGACCTAGGAATGCCTGTCAGGCAAATCTAAGTGTGTATTGAAGCTGCCTAAACTGATCTCTTACAGAGGGAGGCAAATTCCAAGTGTCCTGGATCTGTTCATTGGTAATAACATAACTAATTTGAGTTGCTTTTTGTGTCTAGTGCCTAATTTTTTTTTAAGTAAGACTATTACAGTTTTGGTTTGTCAGATAATCGCTGAAAGGAAAACACTGAGATTATAATGCAGTTTCACTGGATCCTGGTTGTTGAAGTGTGTTTTCACTGTAAGATAAGCTTATGAAGTACTGCCCAAGCTAACATAGTAAATCTTTCTCAGAAAACATGTCTTTGCCTAGGGTGGAAATATTGAATGGTCATTGGATAACCACTGCAGTAAAGGGGTCAGAATAATTCATTTTTAGTTTGGCATAATGAAAGGAGTTTCTTCCCACCTTCCCTGCACAAAATCCTGCTCCTCTCACAAGTTATCTCTCCTTTAGGATTGTCTCCATGCCTCTGCCCTGTTATGGGAGCTCCTTGTATCTCCCAGCTGAGATCTCCTAGACCACCAGTCCCTGGTGTGGCCCTACTGCCCCTCCCTGCTCAGCTCCACTGTAGGGGAGGAGGATGTGTAAGGAAGGGAGGGACATCAGAGATGTATTCAGAGAACTTGGGTATCATACTCTCTTGGCAGATTATTACTGCTGTGACTGAGATTGCTGTGCAGTAATTTGAGAATTGATCCAAGTGGACACTGGACCTGGGAAGTTGTCCTTTCTGAGCTGAAGGTTTTCTCACAGGGATTCCTCATGGCTCATGCTTTGCTGCTATAGACCCCTGGGCATTAGATATAGTCCTGATACCAACAGAATTTTGACTTCAAAAGAGCATCTACAAGTTACAGGGAAGTCTACATCTCATAGCTCCAGGAGTACAGAGTTCCGCATGTCTCTTCTTCCCTGTCCTTTGTTTCAGGAGCATTCGTCCTTAGTAAATGTGGGTGATGGCATTTAAGATACAGAAATTGGTTAAAAAAGAGGGGTAAGAAGAAGTAGATGGTTGGGAATAGCTTCCTTTTTTCTTTCTGTTGATGGAGTAGTTGTAGATCCCAGACTCTGCCTGCTGGAGTCTCTCATAATCCCAGGATTTTTTGGGAGGGATGCTGAACTTGGAGAGACTGCTGAAGAAGACATTCTCCGTCCAGCCAAAGGCTGATGCTGGCTGTGAAGGAAAAGGCAAATTCTGTCACCTGCCACAGCGGGAATTTGGCTGCTTTCTGATATCTGTACTGGGTTCACATGGGGCTTGTCTTCAGCAGGAAGGGGGCAGTGGCCCAGCCCTGAATGCTCTTCTTCCCAGGCCAAGGAAGGCTTGGCCACACATTTGCTGTGCTCTCTGTGACAGCTGCATCCTGGTGCTCCTGTGCTTTTGCATGTGTGTATGTGTTACTTCCCCAGGACATCCCTGCTGGCTTCTTTTTAACAGAGAAAACTGCTTCAGTGAAAATTTCTAAGTGACTTTTCAGAGAGAGAGAGGCATTGGAAGGATAAGTGGAAAAAAGGCAGTGCTAACAAGGACATGTTCCTCACGTGACTTCGGATGCTTTTTTCATTTCTGCCTGCTGAACCTTGAGTCACTGCCGCTGTTCTGCTACACTGGGAGAACAGTGAATGCAGCTCTTGCTTTTTCCAAAACATGTTTAGTTCTGGTTTCTCTTCCCACCAGTATGTGCTGTTCCTTGGGAAGAGTTCACTCCAGTAAAGCCCTGGGCTTGTGGCAGGTGTGCCTGGAGTCATGGCCTTTGGAAGGCTCCCAACTTCCCCTTGTCCTCTGCCCCATCCAGTTTTCCTTTGTTCCAGATCATTTTGTTCTTTGCCCAGGCTGTCTTTCTGATTGACACACCATAAACTGTTAACTGATCACTTGAAAATTTATAAGAAAATAAAATGGCTCCTGGCTTTCATTCTTTGTTAAATGATTGCCTGATATGACCTTTAGCTGGCAGAAACCTTAGAGAAGGTAACCTTGTCAAGCAAATCAGGTAACCTTGGTATCCCCCACTTTTTAACTGCTTATAATTATGCAAGCAATTTTTTTCCCTACCTTGTTTGTCACCATGAAACTCTGGGTGGTTTTATCCTGTAGTAATGCTGGTTTTGGCAAGTCTGAGTTCATTTCAGTAGAAGTAAATCAGAAATAGCTTTGCTGTTTCTATTATTGAGGCTTTTGTAAGAAAAGTAGATTTTCATTTAAAGCCCTGAATACCTGTTCATTCTCCTCTCAGCATTGCTGGCAAGTCAATGAAGATAAAGTAAAAGTAAAGTCACTTACAGAAAGATCTGTGGGGGGAGGAAGAGCATATCAGAAGGCAAAGCTGAGGGTAATTAGCAACATATGAGAACCAGAGTTTGTCAAGTGACTGCTGGGTAACATTGCCTGGAGGCAGTGCCGGACTCCATGGGGACACAGCCATCTGTGAACGTGCCCTGGTGATGGTGGGGCACAGCCAAACCCTTGGGGAAGCTGCTGTCCCACTGCCCCCCTTCCCGAGCGCCGCTCCCGACACCCGGCGCCGCAGCCGCCCCTCCATCCGTCATGTCACCAGTCCTGCGGCTCGGGGGGACACACGGGCGTCATCTGGGGGCCAGGGTCTGCCTGTCACCACCGCGCTTCTGGAGGCTTTTTCACATGGGTGACTGCTGTTGGCCTCCTGGAGCACAGACTTCAGCAAAACGTTGCTTTATCTTGTGTCTTCTAAGGGAAACAGTGACAGCTACGTCCCTTGAAACTTGCAGTCGGTGCCGCGGTCTCTCCTTAGGAAAGGAAGATTTCTTTTGAACACTCCAGGCCTGATTTTAGCACATGTGCTCAAGATGGATGTGATTGCCATACAAATGGAAAAAGTCAGCCATCTCCCGTGAGCCCTCCAGACAAGTGCACATGGATGCTTCCATCCCTAAAATTCTGGCAGAGCAGTAACGAGAGGCTCTCAGCAGGGATGTAGCTCAATCCCAGCCTTCTCCATGGCAAAGATCACTTTGGATGTTTGCAAACATTAAATGCCAGCCATCTGTAGCAGATGCTCCCAAACTCATATACCCAATATTTGAAAATTTCAAACTAGAAATTAGTTGACACTCGATTTTAATATTATCAGTCTCTGGTCCAGAGATCTCAGGGGTAGGAAGGTCTTGGTCATATGTAGTGATTACTTCTATAAGGCTTTTCATAAGCCTGGTCTACAGATGAAGAGGGTCATCTTAGTAGATATGATTTCAGTTTCAAAGATAAACACACATTTTATAACCCTGAATAATGTTTTTAAAGGAAATTAAATAATAAATGAGTGTATGTAGGAAAGGACTGCTTATGTAACATTAATGACTTCAACTAAGAAATGCCACAAAATTCTTAGCCCTTAGTATTTAATTAACATAACTTGTTTTCTACTACTTTGTCTGTGTATGATTGATATAGTCCTAATTACAAAGTTGGGACTTACTTTGATTTTTGTTGCTTTTCAGCACATCTGCATGGTAAGTGAACATGTATCTGCTGTCTGTTGTATCCAGAGAAATAATAATTACTTCATGCTTGGCAGTTCTAACACCTGAGAGATCTTTTTCCTTTCAAATAAGTCTACTACGTGCATATTGTATTGTACTTTAGAGCAAAGGCTCGAGACAAATTTGTCCTGGAAATGTGCTACAGTAACTGTGCTGTGTGTTTGATGCAGGGAAGCCTGCTGGGGTCACTGGTGTGCACAGAACAAAGCAAGATGATGGACCCAAGGTCAGTGATCCCAGGCTCCTCCCAGATGAGTTTCTTCAAAGGACAGCCAAGGTAAATCCATGGAGTGACAAGTAAGCACATGTGTGCTCCCAAAGGCTGAAGGAGACCTGCCCTGGCCTCCCTGTAGTCTCTATCTGTTGATCTTTGAGTCCCATTCTCCATTTCAGAGAGAGTAATTGTCCAATCTGATAAAAATCAAGTGACTTGTTATTTTTACCAATTATCCTAGGTTAAATTCCCTTTATTTGTCATGCAAAATTACTTAGCAAGATTCAGGAAAAAGATTGGATACTAATATGAGCGTCAGGATATCCAAAGTTGTCAGAATTAATTCTTACAGACTTTGGAAAGGCTGCTAATGCTGCTAGTACTGTTGATTCAAGATTTGAGTCAATCTCTCAATATTAAGAGACCAGAAAAAGGCTGCTGGGTCAGACTGGGTCAGGTCTCTTCCACGTCTTGTGCTTTCCCTTGCAGCCTCTGATTCTGGTCCTGTTGTTGGCTGGGCTGCTCGGGTCTCATCCAGTGTGGCAATTCCAGCACTCAGAATTGTGCAGAGGTGCAGCTTCTGAAACCTTCTGGAAGGACTCTTCTGTATAAGCTTAGGAAATCAGCTATAATGTTTCTGTTATCCAGTGATTTATTATGGTCTACAAAAATATAGCCTGGATGAACACCTCTCTGGAACAATTATTTAGTGATATTGTAATTTATTATTCTTTTCAAAGCCATCTTGTATAAAGGTAAAATAACCCCTAACTTCAGAAAGCACACAGAGGAGGAGGGAACTGCCAAATTCCCAACAGCACATCCTTTCCTGTGGTTAGCATTGGATCTGCCAGCGGCACCGTTTTTGGACTGGCCTGTTCTGTGCTGACTGTTGAAATCACAGGCCTAGAATACAAATGAAAGATTTTACAGGAGTTGCTTGTATTTTGTGGCTAATTCCCTGCATTTGGAAGCATCTGCTTCTTGTCTGGTTTTGTTCTGTAATCAAGAAAATTGCTGTAGAGAACTAGCACTTGGAAAGCACTTAGCTCTTCTATAGCCATGAGCAAGATGGCAAGGAAAATACATTGTAAATAGGTACTCAGTTAAAAAATGCACACACAAATATACACATACAGGGAAAACAAGATACAGACCGTGTGACTTTTCCTTGTGACCTTGCTGAGCCATTAGGTATCCTTATTCTGCTAAATAAAGTAAGTTTCTCTGAAGGTATTAATTGTAGAAACTGTTGCCTCTCCCAGGTGGTCTATATTTTGGAAAAGAAGCATTCTCGAGCAGCTACAGGTTTCATCAAGCTTCTGGCTGACAGGAACAGTGAACTCTTCAAGAGGTGTGCCATGTTCTCACCTGTGGACCACAGAGTGCCCAGGGTCTATGTGCCCTTGGCTGATTGCCCTCCAGACTTTGTGACCAAGCCTGAGGCCTATTCACAGATGCTCTTCATCTGTCGCATCGTGGACTGGAAGGAAGACTGCAACTTTGCATCAGGGTATGTGGCTGCCATTGGAAGTAGAGATGACTGAGATTTCTAGTTGGAATTCTTGTTTTCACTTAATTTGTTACAAACAGTAGAGACAGAAATCTGTTAACAAGCTGCTTGTCTTGTGTCCCTCTGGTGGATAAATTATGCTGGGATGAAGGACAGCTCATGGCTAGTTAATCTTATAAATGTTGGTTTCTTGGAGTGCTTGCTTCAGTGCTGTGCATCACAACATTGATGAGTGCATGGTCCAGGGGGAGCACATGTGCTCAGCCTGACCAGCACAAGCACCATGGGGTGCTGGCAGCCTTCCTGTCTTTCCTCCCTGTGTGGAAGAGTAGTACACAGTGTGCAGACATTTCCCTTCTGCCAGGGGAAGATCAATGGCTGTGAAGCTAATCTTTAGTTTTTACGCCTTTGCTGGTAAGAATTAGAAAGAAGTCACAGATTTTTGTGGTTTTAAAGTTGCATTGGTTCAAGGAGGAATAGTAGAAACCAAGAGAAGATTCATTCCCTCCTGAAGCATGAGAAGGGTGTTGCACTCTGTGTGTTTCATCAGGCACTGTAAAGTCATCACTGTCCAGAGTTCAAATTGCTGGCAGTGTTGTGAAGAAGGAAATTTTAAGCCAGTGCTACACAAGTGGCCTATGCTGGGCTGGATCCAGACTGCAAGTTTATTTTGCCTCTCCATGAAGAAGACAGTGGTTTTCAGCATTTTCACTTTTTTCTTTGGAACCACTGTAGGGTCCCACCTGAAGTGGCCACGCTGTTTCTATTGAATGGGTCTCAGTAGGAAATGGAGGATGTTGGTCAATCTGTTCAGTTATCTTGGGAATTCTTAGTAGCCCTGCTTTAGTTGGTAATCCAGAGTAGGTAACTCTGTGGCCGTACTGTGGTCAGATTTTACAGGTGCATCTGGATGTAATCTGGAGCATGTGCAGTAGTGGGAGTTGTTCATAAAGTTCAGCTTTTCTCTTCCCCTTGCAAAGCAGTTGTGATGGGGTAGCACAGCTGATGTACATTATCAGCACTGCAGGGTTGGGAGTCCTCAGCTCAAACTGCTGGTAAAGCTTAAAATTTAGAGAAAACTTTTTTAAGAGTAAGTGTGTTGGCACAGATCTATCAGCCCTAGAACTAAAGTCCCCATTTCACAGAGTTAATCAGTTGTAGCTGTTTTGTGTGCCCAGAAATAGCAAGTTTCATGTGTGCTCCTTGAGAGCCACGTGAGCCATGAAGTCACTCTGTGTTTCCTAGAGAAATTGCAGTGCATGAACTGCAGTGGCCTCCCTTTGAGCCCCACTTAACTGGGGTCTGGCTGTGCTGTGAACTTCACTGAGAATACGTTTCTTACTGGCAGAGATTTGCTTTGTCTTCTTTGACTCCAACTGAGAAAAGACTGGAAGGTGATTGTACTGCTTGGCTTCTGGTCATGAACAGCCCCTTTTCAGCAGAAACAGGGGAAATTAGGAGGATGGGCTAATATATTTTTAACTGGCTAATGTGTGTGTCTTTAGTCTGTACTTCTGACAATATTGGATATTCTCATCTGTCTGGTTTGATAGTTTCCAAGATGTAAAGGGTGTTGTCAGGAAAGAAAATGTCCATGATTGTGTTCATACATAGTCGTTTCCTCTGGGAGTTGGTTGTACTTCAGTAAGTGCCTTGTGGAGATGGGAGCATAAAACCTTGGTGACCCCTTTTGTTTTTAGCCATAAATAATGCTTGTTTAAACACTGAAAGACAAGGAAACCTTGTGAAGGTCCTAAAAGATTCTGTTTGCTTTTGAGCTCATTTATAAGCTCATTTATAAGCCATGCTTGCCTTGTTTATAATGAGTTGTATTGCTGGTCATGGCCCCCCTGAAGGAGAGAAGAGCAGGTGATCTGCAACTCTTTACATTCTTTGTTTTGTCACCTTTTTTGTGCACCACTTAGGTCTGCCCACAAAGTTCCTCATATGCCTTTAGCACCACCACCATGGTTTTGAAGGTGTCTGGACAAAGAGCCTGTTGGTCATTGCCCTGCAGTGTCTACTGGAAGTGTGACAAGGGAAACTCCCTCCAGAGTTGGCAGTCGTGTCCCTTGGATGCCTTGGGTGTTTCTAGGTACTCTCCATCCTGCAGCTGAACTCTCCCAAACTGATCATGCACCTTCCTCAGCTTTCCTTTTCCCTTGGGAGGTTCAGTGCCAGGTTTCCAAGCACAGTTCATGACACAGATTGGTCTTCACAGTGACCATGTGTGGGTGGAGAAGTGGGATGCCCCTGCCAAGAGTTTGGTGGTGGCATTGGCACCCAGGGTGGTCGCCTGCACAGGGGCAACCTGAGAGTCCTCGGAGGTCCCCTTGGGGAGGGGGGTGCGTTTCTGTGTCATGATTGCCACCTGGTGGTCACCAACGTGACACTGTCCCCTCCAAAGGCCACCCTGTCACCCCGACTATGCTGGGAAGGAGTGAGGAGGAACTCATGGCTCCAGGTCATGCTGGCCATGCCCTGAGTTGAGCTGCTGTGCTCCCTCCTGCACATGAAGTGACTTTACCTTGGCAGTGAAATGCCATATATGACTGTACCTGCTTCAGGTAACAGGTAAAGCAAATTACCCCCAAAACATTCTCCTTTTCCAGATAAATATTGCAAGTGCTGCCATGTACCGTTATTTTCTGGGGACTGTTTTCAGTGTTGGAGTCCAGGGTTGTTTGGAGTATTAGTCCGGATGTCTCTGCACTTTTGCAGATGGTTAAGGTGGAATTTTTTGTCCCCACATGTGATGATGGATGAGACTATATAAAAAAAACAACTAATAGAAAAGCATGGAATCACTGACTCTCTCTGTGTCACATTGGGCTTGTGGCCATTCTAGCTCGGGGTCTTAGATATTGGTCTGTCAAGGTGACATGATTTGTTCCAGCTTTTGCAATAAAATGAAATGTTGCAGGGTGTTATTTCACTTGCTGCTGTTTCCAAAGCCACTTGAGAGGCTGGAATTCTTTTCATCTCTGGCATTTTATTCTGTTTGTTTTTTTTTTTTAAATTCAAAAGTGTATTTTGTGTGAGGGGAAATAACCAGATATCTTGGGTAGTTCACTGTAAGGCTCAAGGGAAGGTCCAATCCTCTCAACAGAGCAGTGTAGCTCTGTTGAAGAAACACCTTCTTGCAGATGGGAGTGTCCCTCAATAAAGCTTTGTTCCCTTGGCACAACCAATCACCGTGTGGGATGGCCCCATCCCTGTTGGGAGCACCACACTGGGACATGGCCAGGCAGCTGAAGGAAGGCAGCTCCATGATGTGGAGCAGGGCTGGACTGTGCTCTCAAGCCCTGGAGTTCCATGGCACAGCTCTCTGTCCCTCTGATGCTCAGCCCTGTAGCCCTTTCACCGTCTCCACTGGCACCTGTGGCTTTCCTCAAGCCTGTGCAGCTCTGTCTGTGAGCTCCTGGTCCTGGGCAGTGGGAGCATCCAGCTGGGGCTTCTTTGCTGTCACCCCTTCTGTACAAGCCTTCTTGACTGGTGGCTTATGTGTGGGATGTTCTCCTGCTGCTGAAGGAAACTCTCCGTGTAGGATGACTGTGGAGAAATCTGCTCCAGGAGAAACTGAGCAAGGGTGTTGAGCTCCCAGTGGAAGTTACTCACCCCAGTTTGGGAGCCTGCCTGGCTTTTCAAGAGAAACAAGCCTTATGTAATCCTGCTTTGTCTTTTTGGAGAGTTCTTATCATGTAACCTTTGAACACACTGGCCAGTTTGAGCTCAGTGGAGTTGGAGTGGAGAGAGCTCAAATGTTCCTAGAGAAGGGTGGCTGAATAGATGTGATGAGTGTCACCATGAGAGGGAAGATGGCAGCTTGAGGGTGGCTCTGCCCCAGGTGCACATCTGTGGCAGGTTAGACTCTGGTGAGTGGGCACCCTGGAGCAGTTCAGCAATCTTTCAGCTATGGCTGATTTGGAGAAATACCCTGTTCTGCCCCAGCCATGGCATGTTCCAGTCAGTGCACTCTACCACCACGTCTGACATCAATCCAAGGGTATTCAAGGAATTCAAGGTAATGCTGCCCCATCAGCGTCACAGAAAAGAAATGTTTACGTCTGTAACCATTGTAACTTTTTTTTACCTTTTGACATTTAAAAAAAAAGAGAGATGCACGCAAGCCCAGGGTGTCACAGACACCGTGACTCCCTGGGAGTGAACGTCTGAGTACTGCTGGGCCCCGTGCCCCTGGTTGTTTATAAGCCTCTTGAACTATTCTTGCTACCCTTGGTGGCCCTGGAGCCCCAGGAATGATTTTGCAGCCTGGCTGTTACTCCAGGGCCATCGGTGATCCTATATGCATTACCTTTGATCACATGCTGTCCTGTCAGATTTTGCTCTGATGCAAGTCATCATGCCTGTGTGACTGTAACATGGCCCCAATTAAAGTCAGTTATACACTTTTTATTTCAAGGTACTTGGGAAATGTTCCCTGGAACACTGTAAATCAAATGTTAATTACTATTAAAAAAAATATTAGTCCTATATCAAACCTCTGGGTAAACCCCTTATGGTTTGTAATCTAATTTCAGTAAACGGATCAAGAGGAACATGGGTTTCAAGAGCGAGCTGGAAAGCACTCTGGCATTCAGAGGTGCTTTCCATGGCTTGTCCTGTAGATGTCCAGCTGCCCTCCTGGTGCACTTCCCAGATCTGCCCTGCCAAGAGAAGGAGCACCTAAGACTCAAGTTCTTGACATTTCTGCTGGGTAGGGCAATGTGTCCTCTCTTTTCCTTTTTTGTTTTTTCCATCTTTGGTGGTGCTGGTGGGCCTGTAGACCCACAGGCTCGTCCTTGCTCAGTCCCAGCTCTGCACCAGACGTTGGAAATGAAGTGATTTCTATGTTTTATTGTTGCTGCTGAGAGAGAGGGAGATAAAACTGATGCCTCATTTATTTACATTAAAATAAGGATTAGACTGGGACCCAGCTGCAGGAACAGAGAATTCAGCCACAATGCCAAATGCACACGTATTTCTGCCATACAGTTTGTACATAAAATTGAAACAATAAAGGGAAATATCTTTTATCCTTGTTTTCATTTTTATTTTAAAGCTAGACGATATGAACTCTACAATTTACCACACCATGAAGCGAGCAATCCTTTCCAGCATATTACACAATGTGACAGGTTTATTACACAGCCCTTCCCGTTGTGAAGACAGAGCTTTGCTCCCATAAAGAAGATGGGCTCACTTGTGCTGAGAGTTTGGGGTTTGTTCTGTGGGTTTATGGCACATTTGAAGCCTTGAGACCGTCTTGCTTGTCCAAATAACAAGTGCACTGTTTTGGCCCCAATTTAGGAAAGTAATTAGTGTCTGTTCTCACTCATTGGAATTAAAGCAGAAGGATCAATATGATGATTGTGTATTTTATGCAGTGGAAAAACACTTATTAGAGTGGCAGTTTTTGTGCTGTGTTATTACCCCTCTCTTTCGTGTCATATTTTGATGGATTCACCTTAATTTCGGTTGTAATCTTCTTGGGTCAGGAACATTATCTCTATTGACTGTAATGTGCATTGGCCTAATGGCAGTATATTAAAAAATAAAAAGTAATTTAACTCTGTGTACTGTAAAGCAGTCTAAAGGTGAGAAAGGGGACAGGGGGAGCCACCATGTGACATGGGTTCTCACGGGATATTTGCAATCAGCTGGAGGGGGAACAAATGTCTCGTTCCTTTGGAGTCCTGGTTTGCACAGTGTCCAGAGCTGAGCCTTGTTTGACACCAGGGCTGTTGGACAGATCCATGCTGGGTTTGCACTGCAGCAGATGGAAACTTTCTCCAAGCATAATAGAGCAACAACCTCATCCACACGTGTGCAGAGTACTTCATCAAGCACTGTTAGCATGGGGGGGGACAATTTCCCCTGTCTATGACTTGTTTCTAGATTGCTGACCCCTCTCCAGTTAGCTCTGGGTTCAGAGGCTTCTGCTTAGCCATGAGAGGAGCAAATGACTGGGAATGCTGAGGTCCTGGAAGGAGCCTGGAAAATGGTTGGAAAGAAGATCTGTGGGCGTGTCTGTGTGACTCCTGTAAGGGAAGCAGTGTGGGTTCTTCACATCTCTGTCTTCACAGGGCATTGGTTTGCCCAGGCAGAGGTGTGTATCCTTTGGGATGGAGAGCAGTGTACTGAGCTCCCTGTGGAGCTCTCTGGTATTTGGTGTGAATCTATTCTTCATTTTTGGTAGTAGAAGTGAGTCACCTTTTTCAGTGGTGAGGAGAGGAGGGAGGGTCTCAAGGCTGCCTGTGTGGATGGCTATGGCTTTGTTATCCCTGTTGGATGCATTTTTCTGTAAAATTGGAAACTTTCTTACCTTTGCAAAAACCTAATAATTTAAAACATCTACTTCAAATGAGATACACAAAAATAGCCCAGGGTACTGCCTAGTGAGTGTTTTGCATCTCCAGCTGACACAAGTCATGGTATGGTCTTAATTCCTGTTAAGTCCTCTGCCAAAACTCAGGGAGAAGTGAATGGGTGAAAGTGTGTATTGGAGGGCTCAGCAGCCTCTCTGCAGGGACGGTAACAGCATGTCAGTACTAATTATACACTTTAAAAAGACATCCCTTTCTTTCTGCAGGCAGTTGTGCAAAAGTCTTGGACAGGCCGGAGAGATCGAGCCGGAATCAGAAGGGATCCTGATGGAGTATGGGGTGGATTTCTCTGACTTTTCCCCTGAAGTCCTGGAATGTCTTCCCCAGAATCTGCCCTGGGTTATCTCACCAGGAGAGCTGGCCAAAAGAAGAGATTTAAGGTAACAACAAAAAACACAGCCTGACACTCCTTGGGTTGGTGCAGGGTCGTGCTATTTTGTTTTGCTTTCATCACATCTTGTAAAGGCACTGACTTTATTACATGTATCATGTTATACATTACCTGTGCTAGAAAGCATAGAAAGAAACTACTTTTGAAACTACTGACAAACCCAGAAGATCAGTTACTTGGAGAAGTATTTTGAAAGGCAGAGGGGCTTTTTCTCTAAGAGCTATTGAAAATTCAAAATTTGGTGTTTGGCACCTAATCTGAAAGCTTTATGATTTTGTCTGGAATGTATTATGCATTTCAGTGGTAGTTTTATAGCAGAGATTTTCTGAATGCCTGGCAGATCAATGATCTGGGACATTGTTACTCTGAGACTTAAGACAGATAAAGACTCTCCACGTACCTCACATTAGTCATCCCTGCAATTTAGTGGTGCTCCCAACCAGCTTTTGGGAGCTCCACAGCCTGTTGAGTGGCAGACATTGACATTGTTGGACTACTCAAAACTAGTGGATTTGCTACACTTCTAAGTGTCAGATTTTAGAGACATCCTTAACAGAAAAGATTTAAAGACCAAAGAAAAATGATTTGTTTAGAACCTCGCTTTGCAATAAAGGATGATGCAGGCAAACAATAAACACATTATTAAGAAGACACGGTGTGTTCCAGCCTGGCTTAGGCTGGAGCATCCCAGCTCAGTTGGCAGATTCACTGCTGTCTTGTGTAATGCTGAGGTGAAGCAGCCCTAGGAGGCTGATTCCTCTGGACACTGCACTGGTACAAGTACATGTGTACATGCAACAAGCTCCTCTTCCTCCTCATTTATCTGTGTTACTGGTATGGACGTTAGCAATTTGAGTAGGATAAGCTGATAAACTACAGCCGTTTTTATTTCAAGGCTGAAAATGTATTTGTATCTGTACCTGTACTCCAGCTGTTACTTTGGACTTAATTCTGCTCTGGAGCCTGCAGCCTCCTTATTGTTTCAGCATTCTGGATTTCCACTGCCATACAGTGGAATAATTCAGCAGAGAATCACACTCCTGATTGACTAATGCTAACACTCAGATACCAGATCCAGACTGCAGGCTTCAGGTAGCATAAAAAAAAGTAGATACTGAATGCTGCCATTCAGATGTCACTTGAAAGTGCTTATTTTTATATTCTTGACTACAGTTCAGTAGCCTTCTCTGTTTCTTCTGACCGAGTTCTTTTAAGCAAATAAAGAGCTTGACTTGTCTCCAGTCAGACAGTCAGTTTTGGAAACAAATTCCAAGTGCATTTCTTGCTTTTATTGCTGAATTTTTACACTGGGACTTATCAAGGTGATAACAGTTTTGCGGTTAAGCCATTTAAATCCCTCTCTGCCCCTTCCTGACCACAGTGCACACTACAAAGTAGATTTCCTTTTGATCCTCTCAAATATAAACATTTAACAGTCAAAATTTTTAAGACAATTATTTGAGCTTAATTTGCTAATCCTTTTAATGTCAACTGCCATGCTGCTGACTAACCAGTCTGTGGTCTAAACACATATGGAGATAACATGAGACTTCTAGTTACAGAAAATAAAATAAAGGTGAGTCTTCCTTGTTATTTCCTTACAGAAAGGGGTTTGTCTACCCAGAAAGAAGATGAGTTTTATTGCTAAATGCAGTGGGAGTTGTAGGGAGGTGGTGTCAGGTAGTTGGAGACCAGGCTGGCATACTTGATGGGTGAGACCAGAAGACCTTGAGACTGTTTTTGAGAAGTCCCAAGGTAGCCTGGCCTTAACTTGTTACTAGATAACAGCTTTCATATTGTCAGCACTAAGTGTGCTGTGGTCTGCACTGTCCTACAAAGGGCCAGCACACACAGCCCAGGATGGCATCCAGAGGAACACACCTGAACTTGGATATCTGTTCTGGGTGCATCTGAGTTATGCCTTGTTTTTCAGGGGATCTCACTGTGAGTGCCCATCTTTGCTGTACTTTGTGCATGGTGATCTGTCAGGCTTCCCAGATTACTGTACAGTAGTCTGAGAGTATGATATAAATTAATTACAGTGAAATAAAACCTCATATTTTCTCCTAAAAAAGCCATGTTAACACTTGTAAATAGCTCATCCTAATTCAGTTTACACATTGCTTGCTTGACTAGAGTAAACACATGTTAGAGTTTAGCTTAAAGTACTTTCACCTCTAGTAAATCCTCTGCAGTCCTATAATACAGGGCGGTAAATTCTCTAGTGTCATGTATAAAAGTGGGATTTGGAACTGAGACCCAAAAAATGTTTTGTATTTTTGTCTGTTTTCTCTTCTTAAGATAACTTTTCCTTGTTTCCTTTTGTCTGGGGAAATGACCCTTTCCTCCTCGGAAGGCAGTTTGTGTGTTCTGCTGCCCAGTGTCCGAGGTGTGCTCTGGCAGTCAGAGTATGGAGCGTGGAGAGAGCGGCTCTGCACCAGAGCTGTTCATGAGTGTGGTTAGAGATGAAAATGAGACAATCTATTTCACCAGGCTGCTGAGGCTGGGCAAGAGGAAAAGACATTTTATCCATGCCATCTTGTAAATATGTTCCTTGATCCTCCTGCAAGTCTTTCAGGTTTACAGGAAGTCTGTTCTTGCCATGCATATTCTATTTGGATAGCAACTGTGATCTCACCTACCCAGCCTGTGTAGAATTGCTTCCAAGAGATCTTTTTTTTCCCTCATTTCTCCAGTAATAGCTCACAAAGAAAGGTTTACATAATATTTCAATATTACTTAAAGCAGAAAAGATCCAAACCTTGTGGATGTCTTTGAAATGATTTAGCTGGCTTAACACTCTGCTCTGCCACTTTTACACAGTTTTGCCATGGACATCTGTTTCTCACCTGCATGGGTTTATTTGTAAAATTAGACAAGTATTTCACAGGCATTCCCAGCTTACTTGTTTCTAAAGAGCACCCAAAACTTCTAATGAAAAGCACTAGGCAAGTATTAGGTATTGGCATTGCATCCTGCAGTTGAATTTTACAGAGAGCATGAAGTTCATGAAGTATCAGAATGTGTGGTTGAGGAAACTTCTCTTCCAGGGACTTTAAATATGATAATACAGATAGGACTGGAGTGCTCATTTTATTATTCAGGTTGACTGGAATTGGTATTTGTTTCATTAGAAGTTTGAGAAGTGTGGTTTCTGCTTTTAGAGAAACATTGGAGGATTAATGTCATAGAGACAAATGTTGATGGGTGCAAAGTTTCAACCACTTTCCAGTCTTTTCCAGTGTTACAACATGTAATTTTCATTTCCGTGTTTGCTTTGGGACAAAATGTGGCCCCTGAAGAAAAGAGGGGTGAGGGCAAAGAAGGAAATACAAATTTCAGAGATGGGTGCAGGAGCTGGGGGCAGAGGGAGGAGGAGGAGGCCATTTGAAGAGGTCTCACCAGGAATCTAAGAAACCCAAAAGCTATTTCTGAGACTCATTCCAAATGTTTCTAATTTCATTCATATCTTTTTGTTTCCTTTACTGCTTAACTGGGACAAGAAAGTAAAGCCAGGAAAGTCCAATCATAGTGGGAAACAAAAACCTAAATATTGGAGAGAGAAAAAAGGCTGTTCTTTGCAAAGCAGTTCTGCCTTTTGCTTGTTTCCCATTGTTGGTGTTACTGTGGAAAATATATAGCATCATTTTTTTGGGAAGTGTTAGAACCTGTTCAAGTAGAGATGGTTTATATAGTCTAACATGGAAGAACTAGAGGATATCTATTTCTTTACCATTTGCCTAATAATAAGTGAGCCTGTTGACCTCCGCTGGACTATTACAAATGTGAAACTTGGCACTCAAAATTGCTTGCTCTAAATTTTCCAGTTGCTTTCTCTTTTTCCATTTGATGTCATCCTGCCAACTAGTGATTTTATTATTATAAACAGGACATTGTATTCACTTTTAAGAAGAAATATGAAGCTGAAGGTAAAATTACAAACTGCAGTTTCTCAGCTGGCAAAATACAAAACAATGAGCTAAAAATACTGAGCAGAGAAAGGGTGTTGTGGCAGGGAACTCTGAAATATCTACAAGATGGATGTGTTCTGGGGAGCAGAAACGGACTGACTTCAGCTGAGCAGGGCTAAACTCTGAAGAATCATCAGATTGTTCAGCTGGGAAGGCAGCTCTAGAGATCATCTACTCCAACCCCATTGTTCAAAGCAGGGTTAGCTGGAGCAGGCTGCTCAGGGCTGTGCCCATTTGGGGTTTGGATAGCTCCAAAGATGAAGGTCCCACAGCCCCTCTGAGGAACATGTTCTGGGTTCAGAAAAACTTGTGTTTGTGTTTTTTCCTTCAAGTAGATTCTCCTGTGATTTGCGCCCATTGTCTCTTGTCCTGTTAGGTACCACTGGAAATTGCCTTGCTGTCTTCTTTACTCCCTATATCAGGTGTATTTTTGTACTGAAAAGATCTCCCTGCCTGAGCCTTCTCTTCTCAAAGCTGAACAGTCCCAGCTCTCTCCGCCTCTCCTTGTAGGTTGGATGCTCTGATTCCTTAATCATCGTCAAGGTGCTTCAACAAACTTGCAGCACTGTGTTGGTATCTCCCTGGTACTGGGAGCCCAGAACTGGACACAGCACTCCAGTTGTGGTCTCACTGGTGCCAAGCAGAGGGGAAGGATTGAAGGAATGCATCCTTTGGCCTTCTGGCAATACTCCTCCTAGTGCAGCCCAGGAGGCTCTTGGCTGCCTTTGCTACAGTGACATATTGTTGGTTCATGTTTAACTTGTCCAGCAGGACATCCTTTTCTGCCAAGCTGCTTTCCAGCTGGTTCTTCCCCAGTCTGTACTGGTGCATGGGGCTATTCCTCCCTGTGTGCAGGACTCTGTTTTTCCCTTTGAGCTTCATGAGATTCCCATCAGCCTGTTCCTGTGCTGAGGTCCCTGTGAAGGGCGGTGTGACCGGCTGTTCCTCCCACAGGGTGAAAAGGGCAGCAGACAGGGGCCCAGCCAGGATCCACTGCACTGGCAGGAGACAATGCTCACTTGCTTCCCTTGCAGGGCAGAGCTACTGCACTTGGCTCTTGCAGGCAAATGAATGCAGTGATGCTTTCAGTTAAAATTTGCATCTTGCTGTTTGGCTAGGGCTTCAATTGCAACTGATCCAAATTGTTGAAGGCCAAATTTGTAATTTTGGCTGCCCCTTCAGAATTGTGGCGTCCTTCCTTTGACTGATAAGGGAAGAAGAGCAGAGGTGCTCTGCTGTGTCCCTCTGCTCCCTGGAGAGGGAAGCTCTGCAGCACTGTTGGTACCTGCACTGCAGCTCTACTTTCCATTTATTTCTTTCTCAAGGAGTGTTACAGCTGGCAACAGGGATTAGCACTGTGTATAGTAAGGGTTTGACAGCATGGTTTTTGCTGTAGATGCCCGAGGAGATTATTGGCTGATAAAATTAGAGGTGATGGTAAAAATGGCAGCCTTGAGCTGTGCAAGGGGTGTTGGAGAAAAGCAGTCAGCCTCTGAAACAGATGTCTTTCCAAGGCAGGTGGACAACTTTAGTTAGGAATGAGTGCAGGGCAGATAAAACATCATTAAACAGCTTGTTTCCTGGAGATTTTCCACTACAAAAAGCTAGTGTTAAGTAGAGCAAGTCTTACTCAGCTATAATAGGATATGTAAATATGCTCTGGTTTCTGATGGAGACTGAGAAATGACTTGTTTAGCAAATGTATAAGCAACATTGCTACAGAACTGACTGTTATCTTGGAGTGGAGTGGATTGCAGACACAAAAAGGGCCAGATTGTGATCTCTGCTCTCACTGAGCTGTTCTGTGACTGAATAAATGTTCTCCATAGAGAGGTACATCGGATTAGATACATAGGTGACATACAAAGGATTACTCAGTGGTATCTAAGCTTATCAGATCTAGTTCCTCTCTAATAGGATTGATTCCAGAACCTGATGATAATGACTGTACCTGCTCTGGCTACTTCTGCTCTCTAGGCAGTCTGGGTGACTGTACCATTCTTGGACTGATGAGGAGAGTTCATGTTAGCTCCTTTCTCTGCCATTAGCTAAGTAAAACTCTTGAGTAAATATGCTCAAGGTTCTGTTGCCAGTGATGTGATTCAGCTCGTTGCTTCTGGTTGGCTTCTTCTGGTCCTCCTCTCTGTTTTCAAAACATTTTCTACTACAGTATAGCTACAGCAATTATGGTGACCGCATTTTGAACAAAATTATGTCTGTGCTCTCAGGTGCTGTTACAGTGCCTGGTGTACTCAGACAGGGCAACTTCAGCGTTTTCCTTATAGGAAGGTGCATGATCCTTATAGGAAGGATCATTGGAAGTGCAGCTTCAAGCAGAATTGATGATGTGTGGTTGGATAGGATTTTTGCTTTCTGATCTTCTAGACCATCACACCTAACCTTGCTTTGTTAGAAATTTGTTTAGTTGGGGAAAACAGTAATAACTTTTGCACCTAGATTGTTATATATACAGTCTTGTTCTTGCCTGGATACTTATTTTATGAAGAGAAGTGGAGGGAATAACAGAAGGAGATGAGGATAAAATCTTAAATAAGTGTCTCTGTTTCTTACTGGATTCCACAGGATCACAAGGTGGGGTTTTGATGAGCAAAGGAAAGAGCCATATCCTCTCATGTTTATATATGTTAAGTGGTGCAGTTCAGGTGTGCCAAATAGTGCCTCTTTACTTGATATCACAGTGCTTTGCTGGTGCCCTGCTCTCAGTATAGGTCAGATAGCACAGGGTGGACAAGAGATGAAGTGTGCAAGTCCTGGTGTCAACCCAGGTATCTGTCTCTGGTGCTGTAGCTGAAGAAACCCAGAACTACTCCAGCTGGTGGGGTGGTGTATCCCTGCTCTGGTATTTCAGAGCTGGTCACTAGGGCAGACTGGTCATTACAAGGACAGTATTTTCCTTGTGGTTCCACTCTGATGGAGTGATGTGAAACACGCTTTAACCTGTCCATCTGTCTCACTTTTGGGGTGATTGGATCTTTGTTACCAGGTTGTTCTCAGATCACTCCATTAAAAAAACCAAACAACCCATAAATTGTAATGTAGATGGCCCAAATGCAAGTGTATGAGGCAGAGCTCTCCTGGAGATATCACAGCATGGATTAGAAGTGGGACAGTCTGGAAAAGACTAGCAAAAATATTCTGGGAGATAAGAGATTGATTTACAAGGAAGGATTAACTGTTCAATGTGTATCTGCCAACACTGAAACTAGACGTTTGTGAAAGATATAGTAGTTTATAGTTAAAAATATGTGGACCGAAATGAAAAAATGATAATCATTTATGATGGTGGGAGGATAGAAAGGGGTGTTATAAGGACAAGTAAGGTAAAACAAAGAGGAAGCCTTTCCTGTCCAAGCCAAAATAGACTTTAGTGTAGACTGCTAAAGAAAGGGCTGGAAACTCCATCACTAAAGATGCTTGATACCATACAGGAGAACGTCCTTGCAAATGTATTGTCATGGGCAGCCTGGCTCTGACCTATGGGGGCTGGATGACCTAATGTCTCTTCCATTTCTAGCCCCGTGCATCTATGATTAAAGTAGTTTATATAATGCAAGCACATTTTCAATTACACTTTGCTTTCCTGCGTGGGATAGTGGTGGTACAGAGAACTCATTATATTTGTGGCACAATTACAGCATGAGTTGTAGGAAATACTGCTGGTACTTGGCCTCCCAGAGACTCTGATCTCGTTTATAAATATATGTTGGCTTTTCAAGCCATATAGGTATAAGACTGCAGTGCTTTTTTTTCCTGTCTTCCCCCTTACTTGGAGGCCATAAATGTGGAGGAAATAATAGAAGGATAAATAGAAGGAATAATTGATTCTAGTTCCACAATCCAGTGAGCAGTCCCTGGTGACAATGTAAAAGTTTATTGTTGCAGATGTGTAATACACCAGGAGTCATTGTCAGCTGCTCTCTTGGACTGAGGTCTGTTTTCTGAACCAGGACAGGACATTAGCTAAAACATAAACACAGAGAAATTAAAAAGAGTAGTCCTGGTTTGAAGTTATGCATTTTGTGCTCTGCTGGATTTTTTAGGGGTTTATAACACTCAGTGTTTGGAGGGATTAGTTTTTGTTTCCAATTATTTTATAATTTTAGTTCATTTTGAAATTTGTGCACCCTGCCAAAAGAGTTTTGTGATGTGTCAAGTATCTTTGTCAGTCTGTTACAGGGTATTCAGAGTGCCATCAGAGATTTGTCAGGGTACTTCTCTTGCAGGCATATTTTTAAAAATATATTCCTTTTAAGAGGCTGTCTTGGAAGCAGCCACTCCTGGGTTTTAACTAAAATCTGCCAGCATCAAGTGTGACAAATGTGGTAGACACTACAAGTAATAAATGTCTTTAGGAGTGAGATGTCGAAGTCTCAAATGCTCAGGCACTGATTGGTCTCTGAAATTTCTCTTGGAGAAAGGATACGTCATCCCAATTTGATGAATATTGGCAGATTAATCCTATGCTTATTGGCACTTTGTAACACACCTGTGCCGACACTGTGGTCGAGCTGGGTTTACTTGTGATTGAAGAATGAGATTGATTTTTGTGGTTGCCATAACAATTGGATTGTTGTGTGAAAAAATGTTAGTAGCATTCACTGAGTGAGTGGACAGCTCTAGGATGCCTTTTCCCAAATTAAAACAACTGTTTCCAGCTCTGAGAAATGGTGTCTGCTTAGCTTTTGCAAGATGGTGCTCAGCAGGGTCTTAAGAAATGACCTGAAGAGCTTAAAGATTCTAAAGTGCCTTTGCTATGCTTAATTTTAAAATGCCAGCTTTGAGCTGGAGTTAATAAGGGTAAACCAGGAGGCTGAGCTTTCACTCCCACCAGGCTATTGTATGTATTCACAAAGTGGAGAGAACAGGACAATCTAAGGAGTCCCTAGAAGAATGTAAATGCACTGCAAGTGTCTAGACATGCAGTCACTCGTACTGTAAATGTCTTAGCACTGACTACTCGAGTTTAGAGAAGGCTGGCGCTGCCGAAACTTTAATAAACAATGGTCATTCCTGTCTCACCTCCAGCTGAAGCAGTCTGGACTTTGGAAATGGGCTGCTCCTTCTGCAAAAGATTCAGCTTGGCACTTCAGGAGCCTTTGGGTGACTGGAGGGACTGTGGGCCATGACAGCTGAGCCTGGGGCAGGGCAGGGTGTCAATGTGTAGCCAGTGAGCTGGTTGAGTCTTGAATGCTGGAATTCACAGATAGCAGGTTTCAATCACCTTCAGGCTTCTGGTGTGTTCTTTGTTCTCTTTTGTAGTTGTTTTGAAAGTGTTGGTCTTTGTAAATGTCTAGTGAACATCACAGGAGACTGCTTTGGTCTGAAAGTTGCCCATGGGAGGGGAGTCAGAATGAGGGGGTAAATAAAGTAATTAAGTTCAGGTGCCTTAATTTTATCAGCTTCCTAACGCAGGGAAGTGGAGAGGGAGGTGCTGATCTCTTCTCCTGGTGACAGGACGTGTGGGAGTGGTTCAAAGCTGCACCAGGAGAAGTTTAGACTGGATATTAGGAAACCTTTCCTTACCAAGAAGATGGTCAAACACTGTAACAGATCTCCTAGAGAGGTGGTCAATGCTCCAACCCTGTCAGTGTTTAAGAGGCATCTGGACAAAGCCCTTAACTACAGCATGCTTTAATTTGGTCAGCCCTAAATTGGTGAGGCAGTTGGACTAGATGATTGTTGTTGGTCTCTTCCAACTGAAATAGTTCTATTCTGCTCCACTTCATTCATTCACTTCCCTTCAATTTCCTTCTATTCCAGCCCCTGTGTCTGGGTTTCCTCTTGGAAGACTTCCAGTGATTCCCTGCTCAGTGCCTTCCTTAGGTGCTTTGATTTTCTTGCAAAGAATCTCCCTCTTTTTCTCTCATGAGGCTTGGCAGTCTAAACTCTGCCCACAGCCTCCTTGCTGAGCGGCCCAAGTTCAGACAAATGCCAAAGCTGGGGCTTCAGCCCGAGTGACTTGAGATGGTGGTGGCTGCTGCCAGGACCAGGGGGAGTGGTGATCTGTATCACACAGGAGCATGGACAAGGTTTGGCTGCCAGCTGACTTGTGCTTGTGTTGCCTGGGGTGAAATTCCTCCATCCTCTGCTTTGCCTGGTTCCTGAACAGCTGCATCATGCTTTGCTTCTTGAGGCCTCTGCCTGCTGTGAAAGGTTACACCAGCTGGTAAGGACAATGTCTTGCTTCATGAAGGCTTTTCTGATGCTCTGGTGGGTACATGCAGTCCTCTGGACTGGTATTTAATGTTGTTGGCATTTATTAGTGGTGAAAATCTGGGCTCCGTGTCTCCACTGGTGAGTTGACTCATCTATGTGCTGCTGCTTGGGAAGATCAGTGAGTTATACAGGAGGATCTGTAGGGTGCTGCTTTGTTTACTGTGCACAAAACTGGCACTTTTCTCCAAGCAGCAAGAAAATTGCACTGTTAACACCCAAACTTTTCCCAGCTGGTAGTCATGCCAGAAACCTTGTTTCTAATGCAGCCTGAGCCCATGGCTTACCATTGCAATGCTTCATCCTGGTGCAGGTAGCCTCTCTTGAGCAAAGAGTGAGCCCTGACCACTGGAATTTGTAATCTCCTGATGTCGTAGGTGTTCATATTTTATGGTTAAACTAAGTGATATGTTTAATTCTGAACAGTTTAACGGGCAAAAATGAATATATTGTACCAATCTTTGAGGCACCAACTGCGCAGTGTTTTCTCTGCTGATTCCTGTGAATACCTTAGCATAGATGTATACATAGATGTATGTATTTGCACAAAGTAAAACAAACTGCTGTTGCAGTCCTGTGATCTATGAACATTTTAATTACCATGACGGCAATTCTAGCTCACCAACAAGCTACTTCTCTTACCTCTACTGCTGCAGTAGCCATTTATTTTAGGTCCTGTTAAAGGTAAAAAGACTAACTGCTCTGCAGACATGCTTGTCTGCTTTAATTAGTCTTCCTGAAGCTGTGCAAAGAGCACTGCACTTAATTAGCTTTCCTTAAATTAGGATTGATATACCAGCCTGTATAGGCTGACACTGCCATTACTGTCCAATAAACTAAGTGCTCTATTCTGTAATTTTTTTTCCCCAGGTGGTTGATTTGCAAGATGCCAGTCAGAGCCAGCTTTAGCAGGGCCCTTGTCACTGCTGTGGGGCTAAAGGTGGCATGGCTGGTGCTGCTGGAGGCTGGCAGGGTCTGGGCAGTCTGAGTGGCTCCTGCTTTCCTGGCTCTTGCTTGCAGGTCCACCATGGTCAGTTGGGATTAGTTCCCCTGATCCTCCCAAAGTCTTGCAGGCATTGCCTTGCTCTGGTGCTTGAAACCTCTGAAACAAGGAGAAGGGAGGAAAGATTTTGTTCTTCCATTGGCAGAACCTGAATGCCAGAGCAAGTTCACCTCTGCAAACCTGCATTAGATGTCTGTTTTACATGAAGATGGTCCTGTAAAAAGTGGAAGTTTCTACACTGATTTGTTTTTTTTTTAACCAGTGCTGGGGGGCTCTTAAAGGCACGTATGTATCTTCCAGTCCTTTCCAGCATGAGGACCAGAAAATCTATTAACTCTGTGCGTCTCTATCTCTTAAACCATTTTCTTTTAAGCAAATTGTGGGTATGTTGGAAAACAAGTGGTATCTCATTACTTTTATAAAGTATGTTTTGACAATTTGAAATTAATAAACCAGATTTTTATTAGGTGTGATGACAATGAGAGATGCTTCCTTTGAAGCGCTGAAAGAAGGAAGAGAAGGGGGATGATTAAGCTTCTTAACCCACAGGGTCACCTTGGTGGCCCTCCAGAGGCTGGAGACACTGCCAGTTTGTATACACCTGTAGTCAGTCTTGCAAATGTGTGTGCATGTAGCTGTGGGTTTAAGTAACATCTTCATCAGCAGGTGCATGAAACATTCTGTCCCTTGTGGTTTAATGAAACAACTTGCTGCAGGCTGCTCTTGTTACTGGTTACGTTCAGAAATGTGGTCTGATCTCTCTGGGATCCCTCGTGCCACAGCCTTTGGGGTATTGCACAGCCAGACAGCATGGTCAGGGCAGGAATTTGGTCAGTCCCTTCCCCTTCTCAGGGCATACCTGCCACACAGCTGAGAGCAGTGCTGTTTCTACACCCAGGTGTTTTTTCAGCTGCCTCCAGGGTCCTCCCCAGGGTGTGTGCAGGGGTGGCTGCTGTAGGTGCCAAGGGAGGGGACAATTGGCAGAGCAGTGAGCAGGCTATGCTGCCCACACCCAGCCTTTCCTACCCTTGCTTCCACTGCATTGCCTGATTCTCCAGGATGAGAGATGGCTCTCTGAGGCATCCTGGAGATAAAAGTGATACCACTGGGCCTGGAGGAAAAGCAGGAGGAGATAGCTGAGAACATGAGACCATGTCCTGAAGGAGCACGTGTGCAGGGTGCTGCCCTCAGGCTCAGAGCTGCAGTTCCATCATTCCATGGATCCCACATGCCAGCCCTTGTTCTTATGGCCATCTGAAACTTCTTCAGTAGTAAAAACTGAAAACCAGAAATATAATTAATCACACTTAATAATGTTGTTACTGGTGAGCCAAATTCACTCAGAAAATTTCATCTAGGTGTAGGCCTGTGTGCCAGGATTATCTTACTGCTGTGGACTTGGAGCTGCTCTGCTTTGAGGTTGGCTTCTCTTGTCCCATTGACTACCTGGCCATTGGCTCTGCAACATTTCTGCACTACCCTTATGCCAAGGAGGATCATGCCTTGTTTTACTTGCTCAGGGACTTTCTTACCTCACCTAGCAGTCTGTGTCCAGAATAAACTGCCTATGACAAGATACAAGTCCAAGTCCTTTGAGCAGTTCTAAAGGAGAAACATATCTGAGCCTGGTAGTTAAACATATCTGAGCTGGTGAGAAATGCTAAATGAGAATTTGGACCTCACTGCAGCTTTGCATCTGTGAGTTTATGGATCCCAGACGGCTGCGAGCTGTGCCTGTGCTGGCCATTCCTTTGCTGAGAGACAGCTCAGAGCCAGCCAGCACATCCCAGGGGCAGCAGGCTGAGCACAAAGGGAGGCTGGGGCTGCCCCACCAGACTTACAGGTTTGGACTCTCTGAACTGGGACCACCATTGGCCTCTGCAGTAGATTTGACTGGCCAAATACATCTCAGCAAAACAGCCTATTAGTTGCTACCATTGTATAAATGTGGCAAAATATTTGGCACCCCTGTTTTTCTGCTCACTTCTATTTATGGCACACTGCAAATATGCACTTTGTTGAAACCAATCTGCTAATTTTCTAACTGCTTGGAGCTACAATTCACAATGGGTGGCAGATGCTTGTGGTAGCAGGCCCTGAACATCTGGGATAAGTTCTGTATTCCCCTGACACAGGAACCAACATTCTCTTTGAAGCAACTCTTAACTTTTTTCTTGCTCACTTGCTAGGTAAAGCAAGCCATTCATGTCCATTCAGCTGACTCTTTTAAATTAAATAACTTAAAAGATTTGCTGGATGTGGCTGGGGAGGGCAGTTTATACCCTGTGTATTATTGGTACCTGGTGTAAATACATGCAGGCTGGCACGTGTGTGTGTCCTCATACTGTTTGTAGTATAGGAGTGTCTATCTGCATATGCACAGCTCCCTAAAGAGAGTTGCATGGTGCCTTGGAGTGGTGGTATCCTGAAATTCCATCCTTAGGTGGAATTTTAAGGAATATATATATTTATGTAAGTAAGGTTGTTTGCAAACCTTTAAAAATTAGTTGATTTTTAGTGCTGGCACCAACATATCAAAGCCCCGGTGTAGTTGAAAGATTTTATATCTTTCAGTGTCACAGTCTCTTAATTTGTTTAGATGCATGCAAAGGATCAGAAACTAATGTGCATCTGGAGATTAAGGCAGCTTTGCTATCCAATCTGAAAGCCAGCATATTCCAAAAGATTTTCAAAGTCTCAGAAGGCAGTGAAGTGCTTTACTGATTTTTATGTCTTTGAAAATCTCTCTTTAGTGTGCCTGGTGGAATTCCATAAGTAGATGCTGCCAGCTGTCTGACACCAGCACATACCGCCCAGAGCACGGCAGTATGGAAGGGTTGGGTCTGCAGAGCTGAGGGCACTGCTCTCACTGAGATAGCACCCATACAAAAAGACTTTCTAATTCCATGTACACTTGCTCCTTTAAGAATTTGCTGTAATTTTCTCCTCCCACCTCTCCTACCCCAGGAGTAATACCAGTGATTATGCTGTAAGAAAAATAGTGTGTGTTTGCACTATACAGCTCTAGAAGGGAGTTGCCATCATGATATGAGTCTTTCTGTGGCAAAGAGAAAAGAAGAAAAGCAGGGGTCTGATCTCCTCCATGGCAGTCTCAGCCTGTACCATTGTGCTTGGGGATCTTTTAACTAGGGAGGGGCTGAACTTACTCCAAAAGTTAAGATAAAAGCAGAAGAAACCAGCAAACCCATTACTGTACTGACCTCATTGCTCTTCTGCTCTGGTCCCACATTCCTCACAGTGCTTGGGAGAACTCTGCTGTAGTCCAGAGGTCTGAGAAAGAAGTTCCTGTAGGGCAGCCTGGGGTGAAGGGAGGCCCTGAAGTGGAAGTTTAGGAAGTTTTATTTGTTGAATGCTTCAGGTTTTGTGTCTCACTGGTGCCAGGCTCTGCTCTATTAAATGTGATGGTTCCTGAGTCAGATGCTTTATTTGTCCCATCTGTGTGGCCCTACAGCATATCTGTAGCCCAGCTTGGTGTGTTCCCAGTGTTCCTGCTGCAGAACATACATATGTGAGCCTTCCAGGGCAGGGCTGCAAATTCCAGGTGCAACCCGGTACAGCACATGCAAAAAGATGTTCAGCTTTTCCTAAGCACCAAGTTGATTTGTAAGATCTAATGAGCTTATTTGGAGGTTGCCCTTCCTATAACTTTCACATTTTTTCCTACTGAACCTGCTTTTCCCTTTGGTCCGTAACTGGCAGTGTAGGTTCTATAAAGTCCTGCATCTCCTGGGTGTCTTTACTGGGACCAAAACTCTCACTCAGTTTTGTCACATTCAGCTTGGTTTGTTCGTGTTTCAGTGCCTCTGCTCTGTGCTAGCTTTGCTCATCGAGTGTCAGATGGTGTGACATCTACTCTTTTGGCATGGGCATGAGGGTTATTTGTGTTCCATTTAGTTTAGCAATTAGGAACGATCTATTTTTACTCTAGCTGCAAGGCATCTAGATTTTTTCCTGCTTGTTTCTTTGGAGTGAACTTGATGGGCTAAATTGTTTAGTTTTTGTGAGGGAGTATCTGTAATGAAATGAAAGCTACTAAGACCAAGCAGTTAAACCAAAAAGAAAAATTAAGAAATACCCAAGGAGACTCACTTGTCTAAACCTTTTTTTAAAAATAGATTAGATTTAGAATTCAGATCAGATTGGAAGATATTTCAGCAGAGTCTTCTGAAAACATGGTTGTTGTTGTCTGGATGTCTCTGATGGGCTCTCTGTTTTGATACCTTCTTCATGACTGGGAGATAAATTTTCCTTCTCTTTTTTTTCTTTGGATAGGAAAGAATGCATTTTCACCATCGACCCATCAACTGCCAGAGATCTTGATGATGCTTTGTCCTGTAAACAGCTCCCTGACGGTATGAGATATATTTTACTAAATGCTTCGTGTTTGTATTCAGCAGTTGACACACTTGTATCTATAATTTGTCCTGAAGTATTCTTTGCCAAGTATAAGTAGAGTAATAAACTAGTTCTTCTCTTGTTTTAATTGCTTGTTTTTAGAAATCTTGGAGCAGACGTCTTCAAGCTACACTCAGTCTTGGTGTTAGAAAATGCAGAGCCACGGTGTTTTGCATAATCAGAGCAGTAATTTGATTTGAGCAGATCTCAGCTGTCTCCTGTCATTATGGGAGTTACAGCTGAATAGCTAATACACCACTTCTGCAGGCTGAAGTCGAGTGGAACTTTGACCTTGTGTACGCAGTCCATGGGTAAAGGAATCCAGTTTTGTGAAAGGTCACTGCCTGAATTGTTTTTTGGTGTTTATGGGATGCTGGGAATTGTCAGATGAGCACAGTGTGCCTTATAAGTTGTGGTTTTCTTCTCATTGCCTTTTGAGCTTTCTCTTCTGCCTTATTTGTACTTTTACTACGCCGTAAGCCAACAGAACAGAAAGTAAAGCTCCAGAAGCCAAATCATGATGATTATAACCAAAGGAACTTTTCCCTTGTAAGCTCACTTTGCCATCCAAGCTCAGCTCATTTAGTTTGATAAGATCCAGTAACAGGCTTCGTTAGAAATATTGCATGATTAGATTAGCCTATCCACCCCCAATAATGAAGATAAAGTTTGGTGGTTTTTTGTTNCAAAATGAAAAAAAAGTTTGGTGGTTTTTTTTTTTTTTTTTTTTTTTTTTTGGCTTGGTTTTGGTTTGTTTGTTGTTTGGGGTTTTTTTTGTTTGGTTTTGGTTTTTTTGCTGGTTTGTCTTGTTTTTGTGTTTTTGGTTTTTTTTTTGTGTGGGTTTAATTTTTCTTGCTCTTGCTTATCATCACAACATGATGACATCCAAAACATAATTTCCATTTTTTAAAGTTGATTTCATACTGTGCAATGTGGCCAATGAATTGTAATGTCATTTAGACCCATAGGGGACTTCAGCCCACAGACCTGCAGCTGGTAGAAGACACACAGATCCATCTCCTAGCACCAGTTCCTGGGACATTTTCTTGCATGCAAATTGAATCTCTCTGGACTTATTACTTTTTTGTCCTGGTGTGAATTGAACATCTTGCTCAGTGATTTTCAGTCTGTGGTCCACTGGCCCCTGTGGCAGTATGTAGAGTACTATTACAAGCCCATGAAATGTGGCTGGTGAAAGCAGGGGTAGTAAGTCCATCAGCATATGTAAAATTTTCAAAGATATCTGTACTTTGACTTACATTTTTTCAGGAATTTCCAGACTTATACAGGTCCAAAACCTGTGCTGGGAGTCCTTTGGGGTCACTTCTGTGTGCTTGCAAAGCTGTGGCTGTTTGCAGCTCTTCGGTGTTTAGGAGAGCCCCTATGGGAACCTCAATCTTGTGCTTGTAGAGCCTTTTGACATGTTTTGGAGGTACCCTGTGAACTTTTGGCTCTAAAAGTTGCTATGATAGCTGCAATTATTATGACAAAGAGTTGTTTTAGAAGTTAAGAGCGTGTCCAGGTCTGGCAAGGCTGAATCTCTCATGAGGGCAAAGTTGTGTTAAGAGTTAACACAGCTTTTATTCCAAATGTAAACGTGGTTACAAGAAATTATTATTTTTTCCATCTCTTTTGCCCATATGTAAAACACTTTAAAAAGCCTCACCAAAAAATCCCAACATGAGCAAACCACATATCTTGGCATCCTCATGATGTCAGGAGATCTCCAAAAATCAACAGAGAATGCAGAGCCCAATTCAGAGTTCTCTGTTGGTGTATAGCACACTGAATTTCTACGAAAAAAACCATTCATTGCCCACACTTCTCTTATCAGACAGCTAAATCAGGGCATTTCAGAAGATTTTGGAGAATTAAATTGTCTTCAAGCATTCATTGCTAATGTATTCAAGACTGTGACAGTTTCTTTGCCTTGAAGGATCTTAGGCAATAAGCAGAGAGATAAGTGACTGTCTTTGCACTTTTGTGGAGTTTGAAGCCTCCTCTGTATGACCCTTATCAGATCTGATCAATCAGTGGAGGATTCACCTGTGCTACGTCCTCATTAAAAAATGGAAAGGAATTTTTCTGCTAAAGTAGTTCACGAATCTGTCATGAAGAACTACCCAGTAGCAGAGTGTCACTAGCAGAGGAAGCATGGGATAGCTGTGGGAAGAGCTTTATTTTTAATGGAGCTTGCAGTAGGATATTGCAGCAGTTGGAAACTTTTCCAGGGATATATGTTTTAAGTGGGCCAGTCTGGTTTTGAGAGGATTTTATATTGGAGTCTGTTTCTGATTAACAGCCGTGCTCCTCGTTATTGTTTAATGATAGCGGTAGGGAGGTGAGCTTGCTGTTCACATTTGTGAGTGTATATTTTAAAAGAGATCAGCTCCAATAAAGAAGGAAAATAGGGTTATTTATGTAACAGCTGCAGAAATATGAACAAACTGTACTCCATTTAGATGATTCAGCATAACCTTGGAGTAAAAGATGGCTCTGGCCTGCACCTGGTTTCTACAGCTTTGTAGAGCTTTCAGGGTAGCTTGAGGTTTTAAACAAGTTCATTTCAGTCAATGCTCTTTTGTGATCCTTTCTCCACGTCTTCTAGCAAATTGCTGCAGCCAGGAAGGCACAGCAGAACCGTTCTCAGGTCGTACAGATGTCGCAGAAAACAGCTGTGCTATTTTCAAGCCTGAATGTTTTCACCCAGGGTGCAGAGGTTTAAAGATCTATTCTGATTATTCTGATTGCAGCATGGCAGGTGACCTGTGTGTCCCAGTGATGCCAGGTATGTTTCTCACACTTTCCAAACCTCTTCTGCCATTATCTGCCAGTGGTGCTTGTATTTCTGGTAATGTACACTACTGATGCAGTCGTGTTTGAAGGCTGCTTACTGGTAGGAATAGAAATGGAATTTGGCACATTTCAAGGCAGGCAGTTCTTTCTAGTGAAAGGTCAGGCCATGATGGGAACAGATGCAGCAGAAATTATGGGGAAGTATTTCTGAGGGGTTGTGTTTTCATGCTGATCCCAAAGCAGTGCTTTGGACCGTGCTGACAGAGCTTCTGTACATCTTTTATTTGTATATTAGTAACTAACATGGTTCTCACTTGTGTTTTTCTTTCATTCCTATATTCTTACAGTCTTTTACAAAGTAATTCAAGTTCAAGTAATTTACATCTTTTTTAGGAGGAACTGTTGTTCTGCAGAACAGAAATATATTCTACAGACTGTTTGCCCTAGTTTCCATGTCCTTACTGACCCTGGTTGTCTGCATTTTGGAGTGAGGCCATAAATAGATACAATCCTTGACTCTTGCTGGTGTTTGCCCGATGACCTAAACAAATGAAGCTTCTGCAGTGTGCAGCCCCCTGTTTTTTTCTGTTTCCCTTAAATCCATTCAATCTATTGATGAATTTTAATCAAATGTGCGTAAGGGAAATGGGATAAAAACATCAAACACATTGTGTTTCTATAAGTGTCATAAAAATGGGGTCTAAGCAAAGAAGAAAACTTTTCTTTGTGACCCAAATCTGGGAAGAGTGCAGCATGACCTTTTTGCTTAGCACAAAGTTCCTTGTGAGCTGCAGTTTTTGGAAACAGATCTGCAGAGACTGAGACATAGACCTCTGTTCAAGGAGCCTATTTCATACATTTTGGTAAGGCCAACTAATGTTTCGCCAAATGTTGATAAAATTCTCCCTTGTCCACTGCAGGCCCCCAGGCTCTGGGGCTGCTTTTCTTAGACCTGGACAGGTAGTAGATATCCCCTGGTGTGTGAGCTCCAGAATCTTGCACTTGAAAAACACCTGTAGAGCTCTAGTAGCCCCAAGATGTTCTCTACCATCTGAGGTGACCACCTCCTCTCGTTTGACCTGCATTCTTTCCTGGTGTAGTTTGCAAACACTTAGGATGTTTTAATTTTGCAAAGTTCTGTGCACTTATATTTTGATTTTTAAGATGTAAATATTCCCTCTTCTATTCAGCTTTGTCTCCCTTGCCACTTAAGGACTGCAGGGTGAAATTTGCTCTAGCAAAATGTGGTACAGGACCCTTCAGCAAATCCCTTTGGTCCCTGCAGGACAGAGTATCAGGGGAGTTTGTAAATGGAGTCTTCCTGTGCAGACTTGCTTAAGATAAACACTGAAGAACAAATTAGTGTTGGATCAAAAGTTACTTTTGAAATGAGCATGGTCTTATTTATCAAAAATAATTTATGAAATTACTATGCTTCCGTCTTTGTAAGCTATTTAAGATGAACAGACACCAGACCTGCAGAGAAAATGACAGAAGCACACTGACATATGATTCAGATGTCAAATGATCATAAACTGCAATTTGCTTAGATTTACTGCAGGAGTCAAATATGGGTAAAATAAAATGTACAAGGAGTGGAATTGCGTGTAACATTTGGTCAAATTTTACTTTATTATCAGACATAATTAGCTCATCTCTCCTGTTACCTGCTGGTTAATCTGGGGATGTTTTGTTGTGTCACTAGGAGAGTGAAAAAGACACATTGCAGTGATTAGAAAGAGGTACATATTCTTTCTTCCTATTGAAGGCTTGTGGTTGCAGATTCGTTGAAATACGCAAAACGCTCTCAGATCTCTGCCAAATCCAGATCCCTGCTGTGCCTCACAGTGGGCTCCTGTGTAATGCTGGGAACTGCAGAGTGTACAGTATATTTTGTCTCTTCTTTCGAGGTAACATGGGGCTGTGTGCAGAAACACACATCACTTCCAATTTCCAAGTGCAGGGTTGAATGGAATCAGAGGGCTGAATTGAGTCAACTTTGCTGCACCAAACATCTCTCTTGAAATTGGTGGGACAGCTTGATGACGTGGGGCTCCCCTCAGTTCTCCTGGGAATAGGGCAGGTCCCTCCAAGCTGGTGGCTGAAAGAGAAATAGACTGAGCCAAATCCCCAGACAAGTGCATTAAACTGGGTCTTAAGGTACTGGAGTGATTAAGGAAGTTTGGATTTAGTTGGAGCATTGATTGCTCGAACATAATTTGTTAAAACATTTTTTTGGCATATATTTGAAAGCTGCTTGTGAGAATGTTGGTTAAAAGCTTGATTAAGCAAAATTGAGCAGGGTTTGTGATTAATAATCCATATTTAGTGTGCTGGATTTTTATGTCAGGTATAAATATTATATAAATATTTCGTCCTTATCCCAAAAGTGTTGGGATTTTTTTTTTTATGGTATGCAAAGAAAGCCATGTGACAAAGAGACATGGGATAAAAAAATAATTAAAGATATATTGTGTGAGAAGGACTAAGGTAACAAAGACTGTGGCTGCAGAATATGCAAACAGATGTGCAAATACCAGTAGAATTACTCATAAAAGTGAGTTTACTTTTCTGCAGGGAGGAGAGATGCTCTGGGCAAAGTCGCCTTCCGGATCATTTCAGTTCATGAATTCAGGACCTGGGACAATTCCCCAAAGATTTCGAGGCGCGCGATTTTGTGACCTGGTGGATCTCACTGATATTGTGGATACAAATTTAAAAAAAGAGGATGTCTGACTGTGTATTGAAGAAAAAAAAAGAAAATGCCTTTAAGTAGACGGATAATTGAAAGAGGATCCAGAAATTCTTGTGCAAACAGATCTAAAAGCACTTTGCCTATGATTTCCATTCATGAAAAAGAACCCCAAGGACCAGGAGAGTCTTTGGAGAAGAGCCACAAATGATAGGGGATGACCAGACAGACCTAGAGAGAACAGGACTTATCAATGAATGTAGCAAATAAAGTTCAGAAGATATGTGAGGAAGATAAACATTAAAAGGGTACAAATAGCTGGCAGTACGTTCCCACATGGTTATTTTCAGTCACATGTTCTTTACATGTAGGCAGCAGAGGTGTTACTGCTGTATATTGTCTTTATTATCAACTTTATGAAATGGCAGGATCCCTCAGAATCACTGGGTTATTGTTTTAACTTGTTATTTATTGCAATGCAGGGTTTCAGAACCCAGATGAACAGGAAAGATGTCTTACACTGTAATTCATTACAGTATTTCTTAATAGTCAGCTATTTTGCTAGATACACAGAAAGAGTAAAACCAAGTGCAGATGGAAATATTTTGGAAATCTTTCCAAAAATAAACAAAACCGTTGGATGGCTAAAATTGAAATCTCAGTGACTACTTTCTATTTCCAAAGAAGTGGAAGAAATGTCAAGGCTGTTCTGTGGAAGTACATTGTATGTGTTTGGCCTAGCACTACATCCCAAGGTCTCTTTGAATGCCTGGGAATGCTCAGTCAGCCTTGGATTACTGCATGCAGTAGAGATATCACAAAAGGTACTGGCTTAGCAGTAGGGAGAGGCTGGTCCCTCCCCACTCTAAACCTTCATTTCAGGAACAGGATGATAACCTACACCCAGAAATACGTCTCGAAAGCTGCTGGGTGTTACTTCCCATCTCTTTAAATTCAAAGACTGCTGATTTCCTGATAGAGCCTCTTGAATCAGTCCTGGAATACAAACAATAGATGACGTGAATACCAGAAATTGTCCTTTTACCTTCATCATGTTGGCTGCAAACCTCACTGCTGAGAGGCTTCCGAGAGAGCTCAGGGCAGTCTGCCTTGATAACTCTTCCCCACCAGCAGAGGTTGCTTTCTGAGCCAGGAATCTGAGTCACAGCAGCACAGCCATTGCCTCTGTGTCCTGCTTGACTTCTTGTCATGATGAAGGGTGGAAGATCCATCCACCAAGTGTTGAATTTGAGTCTGCATGACGGAGATTCATGCTGGGTCTAAGTTGTAAGTAGTCATCTAGAGGTTCTGCTAGATGTGACCATATAATAAGTAATGGCATTCAGTGGATAAATCTGATGTGTTTGGGGTTTGTAGCTTCTCTTAAGTTACTCAGTACTTGCAAAGACTCAGAGTCTTGCAAAGAAATCGATACAGTTTACAATACCTTGGAGTGGAACTTTCTGTTTTGGCACCTCACAAGGTCTGCTAAGCACTCGTGCAGGCACAGAGGAACCAGCTGTGCTGTGAACCTCTGCAGTGTAAGCAGGTACCAGCACGGAAATGGGGACAAAACCTGCATGGGCAGAAGGTGGGACACAGGCATTGCTGCATAAGGAACCACTGTTCTGGTCTCAGTCTTCCAATGGAAACCTTTGATATATCAAAGGAATGTCGCATTCCCTTTGTTTTCCATAATTTTACTGTCTATGCCCAATTGTTCTGTGCTCTTTCCTGATTTTTACGATTGCAATACTTGTGCCCCACTTGTGTCTGTATTTTTCGGCTTGTATCTTGCTCAGCAGTGTGAAAAAAATCCTTATTCAGTGTGCTTATTCTGTTGGATATCATTGCCTGGGTCCTTCAGTCTGCAGTTAAATGTTTTATCTTGTACATGCTGTGTGAATTCTGTCCTGAGTATTTAGTGTTTTTCCCTCAGGAGAATTCCTTCCTCATGTAAATATTCAACTTAATGGTGCAGTAGTAGTGTTTGCACAGAAGAGCTCTTTCATTCTTCTCCAGAGTTATTGCATTAGGTTTTAAAGTAGTTTTCAGGATAGGTGTAAGTAGTAGGTGCCTTCTGGGTGGCAGCATCTTTTGTCACAAGGTGGTGAAGAGCTGATGTAGGTTTGCTCAGGACAGGAAGTTGGTTATGTTACTGTGCCTTGGTGATGTTATACCATCTGTGACACCTTCTTGTTCTTACTAATCCCTTCTTGTTTGTAATTTTTTCAATAAAGAAGGAAATAAGTTCTCTGAACTGTTTTGTCATAGAGAATGAGATCATCAGGAAAAAAAAAAGAAAAAGAAAAAAGAAAAAGAAAAAAAAAAGAAACAGCCTGTTCTTTGTTCTTCTGCAAGGTGTCACTTCTCTCCTTTGATTTTAGCATCATATTGACACACAGGAGATTTTGGGGTGGGTTCAAACAAGCCAGATCCTCAGCTGGAGGAGCTGAACCTTCTCCAAAACAACTGTGTGCCTGTTGTGCTGGGGGAGACCTGCCTTTCATGGCTCTGTCACTTGGTGAGCCCTGAGAGGGGATCCAGGTTTCCAGAAAGTTGGCGAGACACGGGTCTGTTCTGTTCTGCATTCTCAGAGCCACATGATGGCAAATAAAAGGAAATTGTCCTCTCTGCTTGTGGCAGCACAACTGTGTTGTTTGCAGTAAGATGACAACAAGTCCTGTCCCGCTGGCACACAGCATTGGCCCGAGGGGGGTTTGGGTGGCTGAGTGCCCAGCCCTTTCCCTTTCTGCTTGCAGACCTCAGGAGAGCTCCTCATGGCAAAGGGCCTCTTTACTGGGTTTTGCAGTGCTGTGGTGTAATTGCAGACAACGCTCCTGTCTCCCATCCATCTCTGTTGCCTCATCTCTGTAGCTGCAGAGAGGAGCTAATAGGGTTCAGCTGGTTAATAAAACACGCCTTGCTTGATTCTAAACTGCATTCCCTGTTGCTAAACATCTCCCAAGAGCAGCTTTGCAGTGGTAGAGTTTGAATGGCACTACAGTTTTGCATCCACTTTCAGATGAAATGATTTTAAATGAAAGAGTCCCAGAGATCCTGAGTAAAACAAGCCATCCAAGTGCCTTCAGCATTTTTCATTGTAATAGATGCTCCCTGCAGCTATGGCTTTAATAGCAGCATATGAAGTGTCTGGCTTAATCTTCTGTACATTTTTATGTAAATTCCTTTTTAAAAACCCTAACCTTATACTGGTAGTGTATACCTAGCTTAAGGGGTTGTTGCGTAGCTTTAAGTTCTGTTTGAGAATTTGGGATGAAAAAAATCTGTAGTTTGTAAAAGTACGTGTTTCTGTAAGAAATTTAGGATATAAAAAGTCTGTCACAATGGAGAGCTACATGGCAAGGTTTGAAGCCTTGCTTTGCTGGAAAACTATATTTTTTTCAACAAAATGGAGGTGAAGTAGACCATGTGGTATCCACCCTCTGCCCCTTTCCTCTGATCTCATTGACAAGACTTTTTACTCCATGACTCCTGGTTAAATTCTCTTTCCCTTTCAAGCCACGTTTTCCCTTTTTTTTTTTTCCTTGGGAAATAACATGAGACTTACAATGTGAAATATTCCTTTTGTGACTTTGTCATAAAAATTAATGAGACTAGAAAAACAGTTTGTGGACCTGGAACAGAATTCTAGTGAATAGTATTTCTCTATCCACAATGTTCTTTCACTTTAATTAGCAAATAAACCAGGGAGAGAGCAGCAGGCAAGTATTTCTATGCAGGCTTAGGCTAGTATTTTGTCTAGCACAATCAAAAGCAACGATTTGAGAGAAATCAGATTGGTTGATCACTGTGCTGTATCTTCAGGTTCTCTTGGTCTGAATATTTTGAGGGTGAGGGAGATAGGGTGATTCATACATGAGCAAGACAAACCCAAGAGCTGCCAGTTTGCATTATGTCAATGTATGTAAGAAAATATTTAGATAGAATTTCCATTAAAAGTTCAAAAGCGAGGGGCTCATGCTGACCCTGGCTTTTAGAAGCTCTGGTGGGAAACCTGAATGAAATTTAACTCTGCTCAGTGTGTTTTCGTTGGCTGACTCCATGTTTTATTATCTCATGCAATGAGATCTTTCTTGGTTTGTCGATTTTCTATCGAGGACAGAAAGTTCATGTATGTAACAGTGCACATATTGAATTAAAGTGCGATTAAAGGCATGATGTAATGACCCCCTCTCCTTTTCCTTTAGTCAATATTTGCCTGCAGGGTCAATACGTTACGATATTGACTTCAAAGTATTCAATATTTTGTTACCTTCTGAGTGTGTTGGCTTCAAGTGCATGTAATATTAAACCTGTTGGTTGAACTGTTGGTCTAAGACTTACTGTCTAAGTAGTTTCAGGCTTGGATGCCTAATCCATGTAGAGCAGCTTTCAAGGCATGTGATAATATCACAACACAGCTGTAGGCAGCTTTCTGAGGTGAACCATTTAATCTGCAGTCTTTGCTCCCAGCTTCCTGACAAGTGGTGGAATTTGTCCCTTGGTGTGTGATGGGATTATTGCCCTCTCTCCCTGCTGCCATCACATTTAGTCTCTGCAGGCCCTTCCAGTGACTGAAGGTTATGTGGGCACATCTAAACCCCATCCCTCCTGCCTTCTGTGTGCATTTCTCCTGCCTTTACATCTGTGCTCTGTCGAGTGCACAGAAGCTGCTCAAAGAGCAGGATTACACTTTACGTACTCACAGCGCTGTGCAAACATGGCTTAATGAAGTTAAATTGCTATGAAGCTGGGCAGCTCTGCAGGGTGGGCTGGTACTCATTTCCCTGAGTTCCCAGCTGGGCCACAGTGGGCTGGGTGTCTCCCACTAATAGGAGGCTGAACCTTCTCATGCTTCCTCTTCATCTGTTTCCACTCCTACTCTGCTGAAATCCTGTTCTGGTATCCATCAGAAGGGCACACAAGCACGTGTACTGCTTAATGACAACAGCGATGAACCATTTATCCTTCAAAAACGTGACACTCGAGAGAAGGCCTTTGATAATGTTCTTTGCAAGGTGTATAAATAAACAGGATTGTCACCAGCTTGGGATCCTATTACTTTGTGTCTTTAAAAAAATTAAAGAAAGAAAAAATATTTATAGATACCAAGAGGTTAGTGAATTCCTCTAAAGGACCAAGTGTTATAATTAGGAACCGGCTGCACTTAGAACTATTCTACAAATAAGCACCTCAAATCCAGCCTAGTCCTTCCAGAGAAAACAAAGGTCAATAGGCTGCTTTGAGGATTAGCAAACCCGAGTTTCTTGGACCCAGGTACTAATTACTTCCAAAGCTGAGGATGATCACTACTTCCAAATCCAAATTACTGCCAAAACTTCACAATAAACCTCAGTAGTACTCCTCTCTAGCCTAACTTTTGACTGAAGATGCTTTTAAACTGGGCTCTAATTAAAGGATAAAAAGCCAAATCTGAAGAAAAGGCAGGGTAATGTTGAAAATATTCTTCTAGTGCAAAGCTGCACTTCTGCATAGCCTGATCCAAAGTAATTGAAGACTTCTCATGTCTCCAGCAGCAAACTGGGCTCAACCAGGTTGGTGCAGTTCTGATAACCCAAAAGCATGTTACTGACTGCTCCTTACCAGGAAAATGGGATCCTGCCTTGCCCGTGTGCCTGTGAGGTGGGGTTCCATCTTTCTTTCATGCTGTTGGCTGGCAGCAAAGGGATGAGATCTGGGCTCATTATTACAAGCTCCTAAGTGGAAAGATTTATCCACATGGGTTTGAAGGGTTTTCACATTTCCACCTCTGTACTTGAGGATTCACTTCTATGTATATTCACTTGTATGTTGTAGCTACAGTGGTGGTGAATTTGAGAGTGTCCTGGGAGACTAGTTTTCATCCCAGGTGGAAGAAGTAGAAAGAAGTATTGGTTTGGTGAGATTTCAGCATAAAGCAAAATTTCAGGTAGCATTGGGGGAGGAGGAGAGGAGTCAGAGTTAAATATGTCAGCAATTCATTTCTGCTCACAGCCTACTGACTTCCTTGTGCAATTCCAGGGAACCTGGAAGTGGGAGTCCACATTGCAGATGTGAGCTACTTCGTACTGGAAGAAACAGCACTGGATAAAGTAGCAAGCGAAAGGGCCACCAGTGTCTATCTGGTGCAGAAGGTAAGGACAGCTTTTCCTTTGTCTGATGACTGTGCCTTCCATTTACCACATAAATTCATTTTCAAGGTTCATTTTCAGAAGCTCACAATCAAAATCTGGCTGTTCTTGCAGGACATCTACAAAAATGAGTAAGTTGATGGAAATACAGAAGCTGACATAGCTGCTTACTACCTTGGAGCTTATGGAGAGAGGATGGGGTGGAGCAGCAGCTTGTGACCCTCTGACTGTGGTCAGGGAGTGCCCCACATGTGCCAGGCTCACCAGCTCAGTGTTGACCTGAGCCAAGCCTGACACACCCAAGCTGGCTCCTCTGCTTTGCTCTTGGGGGCTTCAGACTGGAAGATGTGTGATTGGCATTCTTGTTCCAGTAGCTTCCTGTGTCCTCTCTACACTTTCTGGATGATAAAATTATTTATGTTACAATAGTGGAATCAAATTAATGGTTTGGTATCAAGCTGTTTACCTTTAGCATCTGTTCCATAGCTTTCTTTGGGTAGAAGCAGCAAGGCACAGCTTTGAGGGTCTCAGAGAGTCTGGTGGGTTTCAGCTCCCTGTGGAACCACTGTGACAGCAATGCCAAAGTGTCCCCACCAGGTCAGTGGTAGTGACACCAGCAGCACACAGCTGCTCTGTGCTGGGAGACCCCAGTTCCCTGTGTTTGCTGTTCTCCAAAGTGGGAAGCAATGTGTATCTCATGGGAACAGCAGCTCTGGCACCAGTCTTCCCAACCCTACAGTGTCTCCAGTGATAGGCCCTTGGCTTCTCCAGTCTCTGCTTCCCCCTCTGATGGATGACTTGATGATGGGAGGTGTGGGCTGGCCTAGGGGGGATGTCACTGGGGCCAGCAAAACTGTACTCCAGGAGCATGTTGTGGCACTATTTCCAAGTCAAAATACTGTGGTTTGAGGCCATGTGATTCTTTTTGTCAAGGGAGAAGGAAGATTTTTATAAGGAAAGGAGACATTTTTCATGAAAATTTAGGTGGATACAGAAGTGAATTGAATTTTCTTTCAAAGTGCCTTTCCCCCCCAGCACTGCCAGTCCTGTGCAATGCCAGCATAAGTTACCTGCTGCCCCTAATCTTCAATTCATCTTCAACTGCTGTGGCCCAGCAGTTAGGATTAGTGTTTTACCCACACTTCTGCCCTGCCGAAAACACATTTTAAAACAACAAACTAGATTAGATGATGAAATTTTCAATATTTTAATTGCAAGAGATGAAAAGGAGTGAGGGGATGAGTAAAGGAATGTAGCCAAGCTGTCTGAAACAAGATGGTAGCATGACTCTTGTAGAAAATATGCTTTCCTTTGATGAAATTGTTTCCTAAGACAGCTGTGATTCTGCGAGAGGTTAGCACCATGCTAATCCTCCAAAAGAAGTTAAATAAAGCCACATATTTAATTTTCCTGAACCAGAAGGGGAGTTATTGTGTAATTGCTAGTGGTCTATTTAATACAAGTCAAAAGCTTTTGAAATAAGAATGTATCAGGTTTTAAGAAGCAAGAAAACCTAAACAGTTTCCTCTTTTTTGGCACATCTCACAGTGTTATTTTAGGTGTGAAGCAGCTCGAGTGAGAGTTCAGCCATAAATCCCTATAATATTTTACTGGTCCTATTCTACACTGGAGATCAAAGATCAGAACTGTAAGCCTGTATTCATGTTGAGTCCAAGGACTTAAAGACATTCACTTTTGACACCAGCAGGTTGTCTGGGTGTTGATATTTTGATAATTTCAGGCTGAGTAACAAAGAGTTGCTCCAACTCTGAATTCATGGAAGTGTTGATACAACTACTGAGGAGAAATCTTGGCTCATAAACAAATTGCCTATTTCCTTTGAGTGTCTTTTAGTGTACAAGCAAGAGATTTGCTGACCCCACTCCATTGCTGGACTTCAGCATCCTCCTACCAGCTTTAGTGGAAACTCTTGGTTAATACAATCTCTCCCATTGGATTGATGGTGGGAGAGGGATCACCTTGGGAATCAGTGGTGATCATAACCAACCTGAACCGTGAATTAAGGGGCAGCCAAAGCAAAATGCCAGCAGAATGGAGTTGTTTGAAGGGAGCAAAACTGCTCATGTAACTTTGTGAGGATAAGGGATTATGCTTGACCAGGGTTTATTCCTTTTTCCCTTTGGTTGGCTGACCAGTTTTCCCCTTCTGTTCCTTGGAAAGCAGCTACAGCAAGTCTGCTGATCAGAGCTGCTCTGGGCTAACCTGCCCTGAACCTGGCCAGGGTTAGTCCTGGCTGCAGCAGATGTTTCTGATTTTATAGGGAATAATAACTTTATAGGGAACAACCATCCCATGCATGTGCTCACTCTCTCCTACTGCCCAGCTCCCTAGAAATGAGTCTGAGACTGGAAACTCACATTTGGTTTCTGGAAGCACTTTATTAGTTTGAAGAGGCAAAACAAAACAAACCCCAGGGCTCTCACAAGCAGGGATTTAGATCTTCCCGTGCAGAGGAGCCAGCTGCTAAGCAGTGTGACCAGCCATGGTCACAGGCCCATCTGTTTTATAATGCCAGCATGATGGTGGGTAGGACCCCCCAGCCCCAGAAGTGCCCTCTCTCACTTTGGTTTCCCAGTGGTGCCATTGCTTTGGCTTTCTGGGATGTGTGGCTGCCTGCAGGGAGAACCAGTAGCATGGAGCAGGCTGTCAGGCAGTGCTGGACAACTGAGTCTCAAGGGTAGTGCTAAAGATTTTGCATTTAGGACTTGGAAATAGGGAGAGAGAAATCCTCTGTCTGCAGTTAGATTTGAAATGCAGACCTGCAGCTGCCAGCATTGATATCAACCTTTCATTCAAAGAAGTGCCCTTTCCAGTATCTCTTGGGCACTGCTAGGCTTGTGGGGAGAGATGATGTCTTTTATTAGCCTGACTGATAGAGGGGGATTAAAATCAGACAAGCTCTCACCACCCAAGCCCTGGTTTCTATGACAGATTCATTAGAAAGGGTTTCCTGGGGAGTGTAGCTCCTTTTTTACATTGTGAAATTTTTTTGCCTAGCCCTGCTGTGTCTCTCCAACTGCATTTCTAGATTCAGCTACATTTATAAACCCCTTATTCCAGGTTATGACCTCTGTATAAGCCCAGGTGACTTTATTTCCATCTGCAGTAAAATCAAGCTGAACGATGTGATCCCCAACATAGGCACATCCGTAGCAATTTGCCAAGGAAACCACTTCCCACTGGAGGTGCTATCCCTGGGCAGCATTTCAGCTTGCTGCATTCCTGTGTGCCCTGGTACTCCACAGGACAGCTGGCAGACACTGCTGGCTCTTGGCAGACAGTCACGGGAAGGGCAAAGCATTTAAAAGGTGCCGGGCAACCTCTGGATTATTCAAGGCAATTCTACACAACTCTTGATATTTTGCAAATCTGGACATTAAAGATGTGCTTAGGGAAATCTCTCATCCTGTGTCTCTGTCAGAAAGAGATGGAGATAATCCTGTTGCCAGAGTTCCTCTGGGCAGCCCCTGGGATCACTCCTGGAACATCTCGCTCTCTGAGTGTGACACAATTGTGACATCTTTGTGTGTTAAATGCTGGGCTTGCAATTACTGGGAATCCTTTCAGGCTGCAACCGTATCATGTTAAGGAAAAAGGAAATGTGTATTTATAACTTAAACTCTGTGCCTTGTGACAGTAGGTTTATACTCCCTGTAGAGGATGAAGAGGAATCATGATGTTAAAGCAGGAGGCAGTCAGCCAAGACTGTTGTGGTGTTGGAAACAGGTTTCTTTTAATTCAGTAAGGTAGAATAAATTTAAATACCTTCAGTGCAAGGTCACATTATGTTATGTATGTGTTTGCTGAGCCCAGGAAGAGGTTGATTGCATTCTTACTCTCTCATGAGAACTCCTCCTTGGCTTAGGCTAAGTTACTTCGCCTAAAGTTTCTCTCCTGTAAAACAAAGGTAACACAGGCTGATGCTTCCCTAACAGTAGATTTGTTACAGCTAATTGCTTGGTGAGTGTTTAGTGCTGTAATTATGATCTGAGTTAAAGCTTTGCTTGTGTTTCACATCATTGAAAGCCCTTCCATTGAATTACAGCCTCTTGAATCGGATATTAATCCTGCTCAAGTACACTTAAAGCAAGCATGGGCTTTCCTGTTCCACGTAGGCATTTTTCTAGCAAACTGGTATTGCTCCAGGAGATGTGAAGGGAAAGAGGATGTGCAAAGGCACACAAATATTCCGTAAGTACAGACCATTATCAGATGATCAATCAGAGTTAGGGAGAGAGAGAAAAGCAGCTTTTAATTTGGGTGGGAAAGGGCATGGGAGCTTTTATTAAATTACTAGCACTTTGTTCACTGTGACCTGAACTTCGGGGTCTTAAGGTGGTCATGGGTGATCTTAGGCAGGCAGGGGTTTCCGAGAGTCTATAAAGCTATTTTCTCTCTTGTCTGATATGGGTTGGCATCACTTACACTGGATTTATACCCTTGTGGTGCAGGTCCTTCCAGGCAGCATGGCCAAGCTCACGTACTGGGTCAGTGAGTTATGAATGTAGCAGTATTGTTAACATTCTGTTCGCAACTGGAAAAACAGAGTTGGCGGTCTTTGTGTTGCGGGAAACAGCTTATCATAAACTGTGCCTTTGTGACCTTCCAGGCAAACCAGGGCTGCTGATTCATGGTGTGACTCCCTGACAGCCCCAGACCATACAGTTAACCTTTTGGCACTAGCATGCACTGCAGTTAGAAGGGATTTGTAGCCATTTTCTGGTGCCAAACCACAAATGTGATTAAATATTTTAAGTCTTTCCATCAAAGCAAAAGGTAAGTGTAAAGTGTGTGCACTTGAGGAGAAAAGGGGCACCTGAGGCTGTGGGCACCTCATACTGTTTTGAAGAACAGTGGTTCTCCTGCCTCCAGGTAGAAAAAGTTATCTCTGAAATCACTAAATAGGTGTCAGAGTTTGGAAGATCTGGGATTTGTATGCCTGTCAGCTTCCTGCTGATCCTATATTTACAGGCTGGCACACACAGCAGTCAAAACGGAAACTAAATTAAATAGCTAAATTACTTTATGGCACACAAGTAGAGCATTTCTCTCTGTTTTTCTGAAAAGCACCATTCCATGTTGCCACTCAAAATAAACTAGAGGAATAATGTAGTGGTTTTTTGAGGGCACAAAGGTAAATAATGAGAAGGGAAGTCAGAAGTGAAACTCAAATAATGAGTTTTGCTTCATTAAGCAGCTGCTAAAGATTATCTTTAATACAGACTTCACTTAGGAAATAACTCAGGGATGGTGGAAACTCTTGGAGTTACTCAGGTTTGCTTTTGCATGAATATGCTCAAAAGCTTTAGCTCTGTTGGTGTAGTCAGGTGAGTAATTTGTGACTTGGTAATTCAACATTCAGCAGCAGAAATATTGATTAGTTGTAAGGAATTAGGACATGGGTTAAAAAATCCTGGCTGACATTTTGTTCAAATTTTGAGTATAACAAAGGAATTGTTCTCCATTTGCAGACAGCATGGTCAATAGGCATAAAACAGGTACTTTTGTTTATCTCAGCTGCATCTGGAAGTTCCTGTCTGTGCTGTAAAGCATGGTTCAGTCGTTATTGAAGCCAAGCACAGCTCCTGTGCTGCACGGGAGAAGTTTCATTTATGATTTGCAGAGTGCAGACTTGCATTTACTTCTTGGTTACATGGTATTCAGTGGGAAAGCAAGAAACCCAGTTCCCCAATCCAACCTCTTCAGCTCCTGACTGCCAGGACCATGTTTCTTCAACACTAAATTTCCTGATGTGCCCACCCTTCCTCATTCTTCCCAGTGCCAAAGCGGCAGTGGGAAAGAAGTGGAAAACAAGAGCAAACTTTGTGACCTTAAAAATTGCAGTGTAAGTGTTTGCATAACCAAGGATGCAGATTACTCCAGGATGCTTACTCCATTCTTCAGAGGGGAGCACTGGGAATGATTCCCAGGCTGGAGACTTAAAACTGCTTCTGGTCTCATTGAGGGATGGGGCTGATGTGGATGTTGGTGGCCTTAGCCATCAAATCCTCTAATTTCAAAGTATTTGGTTTACTTCCTCATTCCATGCCAGCATGCTGTCTGCCATGTGATACAGCTCTGGCATGGGTGATGCATCCCAGAGCTGTGACGTGGCCACTCCTGCCATAGAGAACATGATGCTGACAGCTTAGCACATTTTCTTTTTACCAGCTGGTCAGGGAAGCTTGTCCACACTAAAAGCTTGTGTCTCACCAAGGCTCTCTTCTCTTGCAGGTGATCCCAATGCTTCCCAGGCTGCTCTGTGAGGAGCTCTGCAGTCTCAATCCCATGCGAGACAGACTGACGTTCTCTGTGATTTGGAAGTTGACTCCGGAAGGCAAGGTACCTTAGGCAGCAGGCAGTCCTGCTGATCAGTCCTCCCTCAGTAGCCAGCCCCTACTCTTGTAGTGGGGCTGTAAAAATGTCATCCCTCAGCACTCAGGTGGATAGCAAAGATGAACAATACTGGAGGATGTAGGACTGTCCCTGTGTCTTGTCTTGCTGATGACATACTGTGGAATTTCTAACTGGAATAATCTCTCAACATGGTTGGGAAAGGATGAATATTTGTATGAATCTCAGGAATGGAGAATGTCCTGCTCCTTGCCAGGTCACCCAGCCATTTAATGCCTTACCTCCAGCAGCAATTCAAGGCTAATGCTTTGGGTGGGACGAGATGTGCCCCCGCCTCCAGCCCGGCCTCGTGCTCAGGCGGTTGCGCAATGCGGCGGATGCAGCGCTGTGCTTCTGTGGCCTCTCTGCTAAACAGACTATTTAATTCCTCTTCAGAGCTGCAAATTACATCAATCCAAATAAAGCATGATAGCCCTTCAGCAAGGCATGGCTCCATCCTCTGCATGTGTTATTTCCAGGGAGCAGTTGTAGAAACTGTCTGCTGGTGCACTGAGCTGCCTTCAGCTGCCTGACACCACTCCCCAGGTCTTCATTCCTCTCCCTATTCCTCTCTCACACTCTTTGTTACCCTAAAATCTCCTCTTTGGTGATCGCAGAGTCCCCTTACTATTCAAAGAGGGCTAAACACTGGCAGTACCAGAGCATGTTTTAGTCTATGCAAAATACACTTTTTGTACTCTGATTTTTTTTTTTAACCATTGTTGTGCTCATATACAACTCTTTCTGTAGACAGTATTTCTTGTGCCAATTTGGTAATTTTTCACAAAGGTTCACCTCCTTATTATTGTCCCAGCTACTCTAAAGGATGCTGTATTTATCTATGTGCTTTAGCAAAATACAGTTGCAGTCTTGATTCTGTGTTTCTGCAGTGAGTCCCTGCTCTGGCACTGAGGTTGGTTGTATTTGTCTGCTGTGAAGTGTTCCCCTTCCAATAGCAACAGTGTGATTGCTCATGAGGCCTTCTAAGAGTAGCAACTAGGTAGACCTTTTATTGACTGTGAGTTGTCTTTGAACAGCTAAAAGTCAAGGCTTAATCAAAATGAGTGTTTAATTACATCTTGTCTCTTTGTCCCATGCAATGTATCTGTTGTGTTTCAAACAGTGCTCAGTCCAACCCTGTCTGACCAGTGAGAAGATAGAGGAGCTGTAGCATTCAGCTCAGGGAGCAGACCTCTGGAGTGGTCTGGGTCATGGCCCTGCTGTCCCTGGGGGAGCAGACTGCCTGTGGCCATCTCAGTAAACTGGTTTCTCCTACAAGGCCTTTCAGGGTTACAGTCTTACTCAAGGTCACTTGATGTGGATGTCAGGTGAAGAATTTATTCTTTTCAAGAGGAAAAGTAGTTGTAGGGCTTTTGCCCAGGAGGGCATTCTTCTAAAAGCTGGTATTTCTAGGTGTTACTATACCTGTATCTCAGTGCAAACAGGATCACATGGTCCCCCACACTCTGCTGGGTGAAAGGGAGGTGAGTCAAAGGCCCCAACACAGCCCTTGAACCTCAGCTGTTGGTGGAGAGCCATGAGAGCACTGACAGTGAGGACAAGATATTGCTCAGGACTATGGGTTTTTCTCAAAAGCAGGCAGAAGTGGGAAAACCTTATCATAACTTTAGAAATCCTTTACATCTGGTGCTCTGTGTGGACTCTGGGTACACCAGGTTTGCTGTGATGGGGGAGACCTTGCAGACTGATCTTGTGGGCTGTTCATTGTAATCTCCAGGTCCCAGCTCACAAACCCCAAATGTTGCTCCTCCACTGTGCCTTGCCCATCCCTCAGCCATGGTCCATGGGGCAGCCCATGGGAGCTTTCCCATTCCTCTGGAGGGGTTTCCAAAGCAGGGGCTGCTGACCTAGTGGACATGCATCCCCCATCACCACAGGAAGCTGAATTGCATTGAACAGATGCAGCAGAACACAGAGCAGGTGCTGCCAGCACTGTCAAAGCATCTCTGTCCAGCTTTGTGGCTTTCTCTTCCTTTCTTTCTCCACAGCACACAGGAAGAGACACACAGAGAATAACCATGAGCTGATGGTCAGAGCACTTTACAATGCAAGATGTTATTTGCTGCATCTCTGCTATTAAAGCACTTTCGAATAATAAGCTTAAAACCCCTGTGACTTTCAGAGCTCTGAGTTGCTGAGTTATACAGCACATATGTTCTGTGATGCATTAGGGAAGGAGGCAGCAAAGGTATTTTGGGAATCAGTCCCTTCCTATTACGAGGAAGGTTTGTCTCTGAAGCAGTGTCCTTGATGAGGCTGTCATAGAGAGTTCGCTCTTCTCCCTGGGCACTGTCACTTGCAGAATTTACCTTGTCCTGTTGGGCTGATGAAGGGGCAACGTGGCACTGGCAGCTAAGGCAGAATTACAATTCTCCAATCATTCTCTGGGCACTTGTGCTTTTAATGGTTTATCACAAACTGCATCTGTCTCCAGGGCCCTCATGCCAATGCTCTTGGCTTTTTTGAAGAGCCTTCTGCCCGTGTCCCTCGGCACTTTGTCACTGCCTTGATGAGCTGTTGAATTCTCTTATGTCTCAGCTGAAAATAGGTTTTCCTGTCTGCTTTAGGAAATAGTTCTGAATTCTACTTTTATACCGGTATGCTTTCAGAGAGTTTAAAATGGTTTCTGGTTTAAAATACAATAATTTTATAAGCAATTTAGTGAATATTTTCCTCTCAATTCCAAAATAGTTTGGAAGCCCAGAAAGGTTCCTGGCTTAAGTTTGGACATAGTATCATGGACATGATCAGAGAAGCAAGGGGTCAGTGACTGTCCATCTCTCCTCCAGACTCACCTAAATCCTACTTAGGCATTTTCACAAGTGCTAGTCAGATGTTGGGGTTCCTGCAGTACTCCTGAAAACAATATTTTAAGGCCAGCTCCTCGTGCCCTGGTGGCCACACTTTAGGTAATTCTGCTGTGTTTTAGGCAGGAGAGCCTCTCTGGCATGTGTGTATCTGCCTGCTGTTACTCCTGCACCTGGTAACCTGCCAGTCAACAGACTGGTTTCAACTCCCAGATGATCTGTAGTTCTCTGAGCTCTGTGAAGGAGGGAAGTCAGGTAGAGGAGGGAGATCCAGGCAGTCTCCTATGTATATACACAGTCTATTGTTATCTGTTATTTGTACATACACACTATTAGATGCTAGAGAATCTGCATGGGCAAAAGGCCTGAAGGTCCCAGGAGGACAAGATCTTCACTCAAAGATCACAGGTAGTGGGGAAGTCTGTTGTGATTCCTCCCAGTGTTTGTACAACTTCCTAACTTTTGTGCCCTGGAAGAACAAGTCCTCAGATCAATTTATGCTTGGCGATTTTGCAGATCCTTGATGAGTGGTTTGGGCGGACGGTCATCTGCTCCTGTGTGAAGCTCAGCTACGACCATGCACAGAGCATGATTGACAGCCCTGGGAAGGTGTTGTCACCTGAAGAGCTCCCCCCTGTCTCACCTCAGCACTCGATAGCCGAGATCCAGGAGGCTGTGCTGAACCTGCATCGAGTGGCGCAGCACCTGCGCAAGCAGCGCTTCACCGAGGGTGCCCTGCACTTGGACCAGGTAAGTCCAGCCCCTGCAGGCTTCACAAAAGCAATTTCACCTTGTACTCTCTAAGACCTTCCTGGCCAGTCTAAAAACTTGAAGGGGAAAATCAAGGCTGGAATAGAAAGGCAGGTTTGAGTGCCAATGTCGTCTTAAGAGCGGCATCAAATTATGTACCATAAGCACTAAGTAGGATGAAAAGAAAAAAATCCCTGTTTTTTAAGGAGTGATCCATTTTCCAACATTTTTCAAAACCCTAAAACCCTGTTGGACTGGGTAAGTAATTCATACTGTGAAACAAATCATGACAGTGTCATTCATTATCATGCAATTCAGATATTAGTGCACATTTCTCTGGGAAAGGCTCATCCTCCACATTTCTTTCTGAGCTTGCAATATTCTTGTTTTCCACAGCTTTCATAGCAGTTCTCTGTGCTGGGAAATGGCTAAATGTTATCAAAGCTAATACTTGTAAGTGTTGGGTGTGTTTCAGAGGAAAAAATGCTAGTGAGGAGGTTTTCTGTCTGGGGTGATTTAAATAATCTTGTATCAGTAGTGGTATGTGTCATTTCTATTTTACAAGGAGATCCAGATATTTTAGGCTATCACAGCAAAAAATACTTTTGCATGATGTTCAACTGCTCTGAGGGGGCTTTTGATAGTTTTTGTGGATAGGAGGTTCCAGTAATTTGTAGCACCCTGATCTTCCTGAGCAGGAGACAAAATAATCTCTTAATATAAGGAAGCTCTATTGTTTCATTTTGCAAAATGACTGTGAGTCAGTATAAGGATATTGCTCCTTAGCTCCTAGAAAGAAGCTAGGAGTGGTGCAAACAGGGCTATTGTATGTAAGACGTATGTTGTAACCCTTCCATTTTACTCAGCATTGTAGGTTCTCTCCCGTTGCAGGAAAGTCTAATTTTAGAGAAATCATTGCAGAGCAGCAGGAGCAAGAAGTTGGGGAGCACGACCTTCCCCAACAGAGCACACAGCTTATTCTGATGAAGCTGCTGTGAAGAAGAGGCAATGTGCTTTTCCCCCGTGTCTGAGATGGACAGAATGACAAATTTGTATCTTGAGTTTCAGCAGAGGAGTTTTTATTTTAGGATAAACCCTCTGCTGTAGGCAGTGTGGTGTCTGAGGCTGTCTTGCCTACATTGTTTGTAGGTCTCGGAGGACTTGTTCAGTACACGTAAGTGAGCCTGGAGCAAGGACATTTGCTTAAGGTCCCCCTAAATTAATTTTAAAATTATATTAAAGTAATTTTTGGAAATCAAACTTCCACTTTGAAGTTTTCTTAAACCTCTTCTGGAACAGAGACTTCTGTCTTTGAAGTTTAGCATACAATGGCTAATAAACTGGGCTTTTGTTCCCAAGCACACCCTGAATGCTAGAGAAACATAAAAATCACAGATTTTGCACAAAATCAGCTACCTGGGAAGCCTTGGAGGTATCTGGCTTGGAAAAAGAGTCCGTGGTGACTGGGAGCTGTGGCCCAGAAAGGTCACCAGCTGCCTTCCACAAGTCTCTGTTACAGCGTAGTGCTGACTGCTAGCTGTGTGCCCCTGAGCTGAGCTACCTGTTATCAAACTAAGCTCAGGGGAAATATGTTTTAAACCAGCTGTGACATTTTCAATGGGAGGATTTGGCCAGGGAAGCATCCTGTTCCAGTGATAGCCCATAAAAGATTAGCTGTGTTTTGTTTTGCTCTTTGCTCCTACAGAGGAGCCATTAAAGAGAACATATTGGAGCATCATTTGTGAGATTGGGGTTAAAAGACACAGCTAAGGGCACCAGAGGCAGTTGATTCCTGCTCAGCCTAGTTCCCAACCATCATGATAAAGTGAGTTATATCTCACAAGTGGCACTTTACATTGTGCAGAATCTCTCTCCCCTGGCAAGAATGTCAAAGTAATGGTCTTTGAGAAGGAAGTGTATTTTAGATCAAGGGACACTTTCACCACACTTAGTCGACTCAAGTACTGCCCTGATAGCTTTATTTTGATAAACTACACCCTTTCCAGCCTGTGGGGGAAGTGGTTGCTCCAAGGCCTGAGTATGAACAATGTGTGAGGGACAGATCTGGGGACATGGCCAGTGGCATATGGTGGGACAAAGCAGTCTGTGTCTTTTAATAGAAGGGGACAAATTCCTCTACTTTGGCTTTCCCAGTTCCCTGAGTTCCCATGGGCACAGTTGTGTGCCATGTCCCACTTCCAGCCCCAAGTGAGCAAGCAAGGGTGGGTCCAAATGGGAAACACACCTTTCTAATCACTGGACCTCTCACTGATTTCCTGTTGAGTAATGTAAATCCTGAACAATGGAAGACAAACTCCAGCAGGAAGCTTGGGGCAATGAATTATCGGATTCCAAATAAATATGTGAGTGAAGGAAATTATCATCTCACAGTCTTAAGGGAGGGGGTGGCTGGGCATGGATGACTCCTGTGCTTTTTTTTCCAAGGGATGTGAGCCTTCTTCCTATACATTGTGTTATGTTTGAGCATTCTACCCTGGGGTAACTCCTGATGGAACAGGAACGACTTTTTTTGCTTACTTTCACCCTGCCATTTTTCAGTGTGAAGTGTTCCTGTGCTTCCCATTGAGAAAATCTTGGGGGAAAGAATCTCCCATCCTCCTTTGCCACTGGCTGTGGTGGCTTTGGACTGGTGCTCTCCCTGTCTGCCTCAGTTTTCTCTTTGGAATGATACTGATCTGTCCCATAGTATCCATGTAGTTTAGGATTTATTCCCCAAAACTAAGAACATTTCTCAGATTAAGCCATTCATGGGCATATCTTCATAACAGCAGAAATATTGGCTGGCCAGGGAGCTCCTTGGATCTGACACAGGATGGCTCCAGTAGGATGCAACAATGTCAGGCTGGTCCTGCTGGGGTGAGAAGAATGTTTTCTCTTTGAATGTCACTGCTGAATTTTTATGACCTAATGTGAGAGCAGCATCTGCTCGCCCATAGTTTTATCTTTTAGCAGCAATTTTAGAAGCAGGATCTAGAATTCTAGGATTCTAGAAGCAGAATCTCCATAGCTCAACAGATAAAGAATATACATATATATAGATATATTTTAATAAATTAGGAATTACGTATCTAGGTCACACAGAAGACCATGAGACATTACAGAGATAGTACACAGTTTGGAAAGCTCAGGATTTGTGGGTTCAGTGTCAGTGTATCTTATGTGTCCCTTGGGGCTGTGTAATTTTGAATTCTTGCTTTAGTTTAATCCTGGCTGTGACTTTAACCTACATACTTGTGACCCACTCTTTCCCCCCACTCCCCAGTTCCTTTCATGCCTTGGCAGAGTTCTGGGAATCCTGCTGGGATTGTAGGGAATCCTGCTGCATTGGATCTTGGGTCTGAGGACATTGTTTGCAACCAGAGCCACACATCTGTCATTCTGTGGGGATCCAGCTGTCCCTATAGGCCCCTTCTGGGGCTTTTCCCCTAGAATATGGTTTCCTGTGCTGCCTGCCAGCTTCCTAGTTCCAAAAAGCAGCTGAGCTGAGTTTTAAAGGTTTAAAGACTTTGCACCTTCAACAGCTAAGAAGCTTATGAAACTTTGTCCACACAGACAGAGATTAATGTATTTCTTTTCCTTCTCATTCAGAGCTGCAGCTTTTATAGGTGCAAAGGCAAGAAGTCTTGTATGTGACAAAGAAAAAATGTTCAGGTATTTACAATATGGTCTTCCCCCCCCCAACACCTCCTTCCTTCACAGGACCATGAAATGTCACTCCTGTGCTGTTCTTTCACAGCTCCTGGTGTACCCAGTCTAAAAACTGGAGCAGAGATCTGACCTGGTTTAAAAAGCGAAGTGAGCACAACCCACAGCTTTCTTTTTTTTTTTTCCTGGCCAGGTTACTTTGAAGCTGGATCACTTCCCCAGCCCACAGCTTTTAGAAACAGTAGCCAAAGAATCAGATAGAAACTTGCTTTCAACAAAAACCATCAAGTTTGCAGAAAAGCTTCTTAGCTCCAGCCTGCCTAGAGGAGACGTGCTGATAAATGGTTCTCTTTTGGCCTCAGCAGTTTAGAAATGAATCACGAGGACAGATGCCTACGGGAAGACAGGTTAAAAAGGATTTCTGTGCCTTTTTTAAATGAGAATACCCCAGGATGCTGATCTGTCTCTATGACAACTCTCTGTGAGCTGAGCATTTCCTTTTGTTGTGTTGCTGATCCTGCCTTTACCAGCACGCTTACACCTGGGCTCTCAAAACATCAGCATTGACCAACGTTCCTTGGGAGACCAACCCAAAGTGCATTTGCATTGTACCAGTTAAAGGCACTGAATTGTTTCCTAGAGTAGCTTCCCTCCTTGTTTTCTGCAAAACAGACATCCAGCTTTGCAGGTGTGTGGGAAAAGGGAAGGAAAAAAAGGACAAAAACGACAAAGATGAGAGTGTTACACAAATTTAAGTATTGAATTGGTAGTGAAATGGTCTCACTTCTGCTTGCTCCCAGCTTGTGTGTGATGCCATTGTCTTGTCATGTGAGCAAAGGTTGCTGTTCCCTGTGGGTCTGTATTGTTTTGAGCAACTTAGAGGTAGTAAAAATTGTGTTGTTGTAGCTCTGTAGCACATTGGAGACCTATGGTCTTGTCCCATGGCTGCTGGGGATAAGGAAATCAGTGGTTTTTGAGAATAGCTTTCTTTATTTAAGACTGGTGGTACTGCTGAAGTAAGAGAGCATTTAATAGAGCTTCAGAAAACATAGGGAAACAAGCACAAAAGTCCCAAACACCAAGATGTGTGCAGAATGCCAGTTCCAAACCACCCAGGTATATAACATATGGGATTTAGTAGCCAGCTCTGGGCAGTTTTTGAAGCCCTCAGAACCTAGTCTGCCTACTTGATGCAAATGGCTTTGAGAAGTTGACTCAAGCCACTCACACATGGAAATCGAGGAGGAGGAAGGACACTGCATGTGACACTGTATGTTGACAAAATTCATTTTTGGTTGTGGCTAATGGGATAGAACAGAAACATGTATTTTTGGACAGTTGTCCTTGCTAATGCTGTTTAATTGCAAATCTCAAGAACCACAAATTAATTACTGTCATTATTAAAATTTTCCAATATGAGCAACTGCTGGAAATAATTATGGGAAATTGTTTTGTCATATTTCCTACCTCATATCTGTATAGTAAGCATTCAGGTCTTTTATTCTTGCTTTGTGAAAGTAATAAATATTTCCACCCTGGTTAAACAGTAATTGTCTGCAAAATACAGGTAATTAGTATATGAGTGGAAGACTTAGGGTTGGAAGAAGTGTTTAGATGGGACAGAAAAGGGCTATAATGTTGCACAGACTTCAGTCTGAGGTGTTTCCTTTAACAGCATGTTCTGAATTTAAGTCTTAAAATGCTGTTGGGGCAGAAAGGTTCATCCTGACTTGACTACTCCCTGGAGTGATCCTTAGGTTTTCTGTCCAAGGCTGCTGTATGTGCTACCCCTGCACACTGAGTGTGTGGACTGTTCAAGGGAGGAGTAAATGGCTTTACTGCAGCCCCTGACTGGAGCAGGGGCTGCATCTCTTAGTCAGTCTCAAAAAGAAAATCGTGGTGCCCATTGCACGGCATGTGATGTTGGTACTAAATTCATCTCGGATTTGGTTCCATCAGGGTCGGTCGAGGCATAGGTACCTGGCTGGGCACTTGGCTTTGGTGCAAGAGAAAATCCAAAAGGCCCATCTATAAAAACCTGAAAATTGCTATGATACCTCCCTAAAGAGGCTGTTACAGCAACAGTGCATGAGCATGACAGCAGAGGCAGGGTGGGCAGTATGTACAGGGCTGTGGGATAAATGGAAACTCAGACTGACAAGCAGCTTTCACTATTCACTTCCTATCACAATTCCACCATTGTCTGCTCCTTCTCTTTGATGTGTGGTTAAAGAGACATCACTGAAACCTAGAATGGGGACAGCAGGTGCTGTACAATCATTATGGATTGTTGTTTATACTGTGTGATACATAAGGCAGCTGGGGGAATGTTGGATGTACTTGGAGATTAATTTCTTTTGGGGATTTTATGTCTTTTTCATAGCCCCAGTTAATACACCAAAATGAGCATCTGAGGCCGGAGCTTCTTCCTGGGGAATGGTACTCTCCAGCAGGAGTACCCAAAATGGATGTACAAAGGTGTGTCAGAAAACTAGGGAGGATTTTCAGCATGTCTTCCCTGCAATACCACAGAGGAACATGGTGCTTGGCAGGAAAATAATGAGATGTCACCACTGTGGTCAGGAGCAGCTACGGCTCAGATTAGGAAGTTTGCACACACACCAAGATCCACATGAGATGGAGGTGTTATGGGATCGTGTTATAGAGGGGATGTGTGTTGGCTGAGCATCTCTCTGCTTGTATGGAGATGTTTGCATTGCCAGGAGGTTTTAAAATAATTTGATTAAATTAGGAAATTTGAGTGGAAAGCTCTCTGAATCTAGTCTTTTGCCCTGGGATTTTAATGAAGTCTTCCCAGGGGTGTGAGTAGGATTGATGTCCTCGCACATGTCCCGCCGTTCCCCAATCGTTCTTTTAGAGCCGAGCAGCTGTGTCCCAGCAGGAGCAGGTGGTGAAATGGTCGAGCTGGCTCCAGCAGGAGGGGAGAGTGGGATGCTGGAGCACAGGGCTCGGCTGTGGAGCAGTGTGCTGGGAGCCACTGCAGCCAGATGTCTGGGCAAACACAGCCAGGAAGGAGCTCCCCACACAGTGGTGCTCTGGCATTAATTTACCATCAGTAATGCAAGAGTGGCTTATGACTTTGTTCTTCCTGGAGAAAGTATTCCAGCCACTAGCTCACATATTCAAGACCTCCAGTGATGTACGAGTGGTTTGCCTGTAAACAAACACAGCTTAACCCTTGAGTTTTATTAAATCTATCACAGACGTGTAAGCTGAGAAACTTCTTTGTAAAAACCAGGTCTTTTCCTTTAATTTGGAGATGCTGTGTGACACAGCAGAAGTGTTAGTTGTTCTTTCACCTGCTAGCCTCAGAGCAAGTATCAGAGGGGAGGCTGTCACCATCCTTCCAGACAATGGGAATGGTATGAGGAGGTGAAGCAGTTGCCCGAGCTCACATGGTGTGTTGGTGGCAGAGATGGCAGGACTTTATCTGATTCCCCTGCCAAATCCAGTGCCTTAGGCCAGTGCTGACCATTCTCTTCATCTCTTGTTTATTACTGACACCTGTTGAATAAGAACTGTTGCTTTTTTGTTTCTGCTGTGTATTGCTGGCCCAGTTAAGGACAGGGGGATTTTTATCCTGGTTCCCCAGCAGATACGTCTCACAATTCGGAGCAGAGAAACAGGGAGGGCTGAACTGTGGCCAGCACTTCCCTGTAGTGCAGAAGCAATTGGTGTGTTTCACAAGTAGCCTCTTTCCCCATTCTTTTCAGTTCTTGGGCTTTGCCTGTGTGTGCCAGGACCAAGCCAGTGGGCTGCTATCCCATGGAAGTCCCTCCTGCTTGCCTGGGACAGAGTTGCAGCAGGCAGTACATCATTAGACCTTCCACATTGCTTGGCTTTTTATGTTGATTGAATCTGGTTGGTGATCAGCCATTGTAGAAGGGGGTGAGCTGGCAGTCATCGCATGCTGACCTGCAAGCAAGGTTGAAGGTGTTTGCAAACTCTCCAAATTCACACATCTCTTGGTTCCGTGGATAAGCTGCTCGCAGATGGGTCTTGCCCTTGCCTTGTGATAGACAGCCTAGTGTCATCTGCTCACAGGGACCTCAGACAGTGCCAAACAGCATGTCTAGGGGAAATAGAGGGCATCTGTGTTGGCTTAGTGTGGTGGAATGTGTCCCAAATGTGATGCTGATAGCTCAGGAGAACAGAGGATTCAGTGCTTGATCCAGCTAAGCAAGCTGGTATTTTTGAGGTTGATAGGGAGAGTAGTGGCTTCTGCTGGCTATATTGAAAAAGGTTCAGAATGGAAAAACTGGTTCTTGATGAAGCAAACTGGTTCTTCAGTGTCTCTAATAGCAAGACAAATAAAACCCAGGAAAACACATTTGTGTAGAGGTGCATGTGGGGTGAGTGCTGGGAGGAAGTTCTTACTTTACATTTTCTGCTGAGGAAACAATCCTTGCTCTGAGAGTCTTGCCCTCCACTTAATGGTGTTTTTCTTCCCTGGTGATGAACAGACGTCATCAGAAAGTCTCTTGTTGTTCCAGATTCTGTTTATCACGTATTTGAACAAAGACTTGACAAGGTTTTTTTTCAGGTATTAATTATAGTTGACTGCATGGCTAATCCATCATCCTCTTTAGATGGAGTCACTGGGTGTTGACTGATATAACTGTGAATGTGATCTGTCTGCCATAGGTGAAGATGTAGCAGCTCTTTGTCAGAGCCATTTCAGTTTCACCCAACAGTACATAGAAGAAAGGCTAATTGTATAGTAACAAAAGACAACATTTGGAAGGAGATGAAAGATTCTGACATTACAGTTCTGTGATTTCTCATTTCATTTCCAAAGTGAGAAGGGAAGAAATTCATGGCCACAACTAATTTTATCAGGTGTTTCTGGGCATGATCACTCCTTCTGAGTCCTGGGATATTTTATCTTTTGTCATTCATAGCATACGGATGCTGAAGTACAAAGAAGCTCAGAAAGCACCTGTGGTTTTCATAGCCCTCTGAAATTAGACTATGGGAGCCTTAGCCAAGATCCCAGCAGCTGAGTTGAGGACAGAGCTGATCTTGCCCCATCTGAGGACACTAGTGCCTGCTGAAGTCCACTTTTGGGTTTATCTTTAAACGTTCCAAGTCCAAGCTCACATCTTCTGAAATGATATGTCCTATTAAAGATTGCACTGATTCATTTGGAGTACATTTTGTTGAGCAACCTCTTGGGCTTGTTTTGAAAGCAAGTAGCTTTGAATCTGTCTTGAGTAGTCTGGATCATTTATCTTCCCCTTTTCTGCATCTTCATGTGGTAACAGGGAAGTTGTTTAGGCAAACAAACATAATTCAGAGTATGTATTTCCTCTGAATATGGAATTGCGTAAAATGGGAGCATGGAGCATGACATCTCAGATAAGGTTGTTGGTCCATGTTGCACTTGTTTCCTTAGTTGTGATTTGAGGAAGACCTCCTCCCTGAGTGTGCTCCTTCTTTGTGCAGCTCTGCATTCACTGGTGTGAGACACATTCCCTGTCGTTTCCTGCTTCTGTCTTGAGGCACAAACACCCATCTCTCCCCAAAGATGTGTATTCACAAGTTATTGCATTGTCAACACCTTAAACCTGCCAGCACTACTAAACTTTGCCCTCTGAAGGAAGCATATTTCTATTTTGGATCTCACCTGATAGCTAATATTTTGCATTTGTGCTGATTAGTAACCAACCAAGCTGGCCACAGTCCATTGCCCATCTGTGATGGGCTGCCATTAAATTGATGGTCACTTGAAAACTAAGCAAGAGGCAGCGAGGAAGTAGCCTCAGGAGTTTGTTGGACTTGAGTGGCATGAGGGACTTGAGACATCTGGAAGAAACCAGCCATGCAAAATCACTGTGGAGGGGTTTTTGTGGGTAATTCCTTTAACTGGGCTTGAAAAACTTGTTTCTGTCACAGAAATACAAACTAACCAAGCAGTCACTCTTGCTTGTTTTTTTTTTTTGTAAAAAACCAACCTAACCTGAATACAACAAAATTCAATTTGTGCCATCCTTGACAGTTGAAGTAAACCTGCCCTGTCATGGGTTTGATCTGTCTGATCCTGCAGAATTGGGGGACTGCTGAAAAATTCACAGTCCCTTGAGTCAGCAGGAGGTTTTGCATTAACTCTAGGGTTGTAGTTTCACCTCAATTTCAAGGTCGCTGTTTTAATCTCAAGACTATCCTTGCTTTTCTGAGGAACAAACCCCTTGATCCAGCTTGCACTTTATTTCTGATTCGCGTGTTAGAGTAGAACCTGACCCACAATACTGGGAAATAAAATGCTTAAATAGCTAAAATGGGATTTGAAAAAATGCAATTTATTAAATGATTTCTCAGTCATTGATGTGTTTAGCAGGTATAGAAGACAAAATGAACTAAAACAGGCTTTGGCATTTCAGAAAGTGAGTCATTTTTTCTGTTGCATCATGTATAAACTTTCCCCTACTCGTGTATGTATGGTTGAAATTACTTTGAGGTTTTGAATTCTCACTTCAGTTCTCTGTTTTTTATTATTTTCAAACATTACTGAAAGTGAATGCTGTGCTCACACTGCCTTGCTGTTTAGTTGTTGGTTTTTCTTTTTCTTTTTCTTTTTTTTTTTTAATAAGACAATGGGTAACATATAGGTAGTTAAATGAGCTGGGGAGTTATTGGTTTCTCATGTTTAGGTAGAAGTAAAAGGTAGGTATATTGGTGGATCCATAACATTGTTCCAGGGGGAGCTGCTGACAAATATCCTTTACCCCAAGAGCCAACCTTGACATCCTTTTGCAGTGTGGTCATCTCTTTTCAGATTCTCAAGCATTTATAGAGGTTCCTTGAAATGGGTTTAAAGACCATGAACATGGTGCTGCTGCAACCTGCTGAGATAGTAAACAGGTGTGTCTTTCCTTAAAAGAGTGCAAGAGAGTACTCTGAGGTTCTCCACATTGGAAGAATGTTATTGCTCAGAATCCCTGGAGTTCTGAGATAAAGATGAGAGCAGACAATGAGCACTGGGAGATGCCAGATAGAAATTTGGTATCTGAATGGCGTTTCCACAGACCAGGCCCAGCACTGAAGCCTGTTGGTCTCCACATGCCAGGACCAACAAGATGTTGTATATTTTTCTTGGGATGAAGAAATCCAGCAGACAAAGGTGTGTCCAACCTGTCCTTGTGTGCCCACTTCATAGGGAGAAATGGATACTCCCCAGGAGTGGACTGGATGACCTTTTTTCTTCAGAGTTCACAGCTGCCACCTGCAGCCAAGCTCGGCAGGGGACAGAGGACTTGCCCCAACCCCAAGCAGTTGGACAAAGTAACGTAACCTGGGTATCATCCTTCAGGAAAATTGTCTGTAACTTACTTTAGACCCAGCACTGAGGATCAGTGGTTTTGCCACAAGTTGCCTTTGTCATAGTGGTAGCACAGCAGTGGGTACAAAACACAGTTCAGAGGAGAAAGAGCTTGAATGGCCAGGAAATGTGTGCTACCAGAGACTTTTCTCCCAAGCCTCATTAATTTTCATTGTGAAAGAGGGAAGGGTTTGGAGAAGGGTTTTTTGTTTGTCTGAAATAAAAAAACCCCAAACCTTTCATGTACCTGTTGTCCCAAATGTTTTCAGAACTAGCGTGCAGCTGCATGATCTGCCTTGTCCCATTAGAAACTGGCTTGATCTTCAGTCTTGGCAGATTCCATGAGAGTCTAAGAGGTCTATTAGAAGGATCAAAGGTGACTCTATGGTATGAGAGGGTAGGAATCTCCCAGCTTATTGAATGTCAGCTGTGACAGTGCAGTGCCTGGCGTGTGTTGTGTCAAGGCTCTGCAGTTATGGCATGCTGGAAATGTAAAACTGGAATGGGTTTTAGGAGATGATCCTTTTCCTGGCAGTAGCAGGAGCTCAGCTGGTAGCAGTCCTGTGCCATGTTTGTTGCTGCTCTGTCACTGAGCCTTTGTAGCTGCTGGGACCTGTGAGCCAGAGCTCCTGGGGTTGTCTCCATGACTTTCACCCTCCAGCCATGCAGATACAAAGAAGTTGTCATTGGACCTGTCCCTCACGTGTCCCCAGTTAGTCATTGCCTGCAAATGCTAAAAAAGCCTGCAGAAATCTTGCAGGAAACTCAGCTGAGTGTGCCAAGGTCCTCTGGGGTAGAGTTCAGCAGTCTGAAGGGTTCACCTGATTACAGCAAGGCTGTCATGCAGAGTGACTCACACGAGATTATCTTTGATGTCATAGAGTGTTTCTTCCCATTACAGTTGATAGGACAGTTGGTCAGAGCATGGTAATAATGTGCAAGATGGGCCTCTGTGGGCCATTCACTTAAGAGTTGGACTTGGTGATTCTTGTGGGTCCCTTCCAACTCGGAATATTTTGTGATCCTGTGACAACCTGCTGGCTGCAGTTCTGGTGGGGTTTTACTTGCTGGGGCTGCAGAGCAGTGCCAGAGTGTGAGATGCCCTCTTGTGCAGTCTGGGCAGCACAGTTGGATGCTCCCATGGCTTATGGCATCTCCGTGGGTGAGTGGCACAGCTGAGCCCACCAGCGTGGGCAAAACCTAGCATGGACCTTTGCTTTTCAGTTTTAAGTGAGTATTTCAGCTTTAGGTTGGGTTTATGGAAAGTAGCATGAGGTTTGGTTTACAAAAGAAAAAAAAATTAGTCTTTTCAAAAAGCAATTTGTTTCTGCTTTCTGTGAGCAAGGCTTCCAAACGGACTCGGTCAGTTCTGCAGTATGATCAACAGGACTGGAAAAAAATACCAAGTGAAGTAACACAGTGGCTGTGGTAAACATGAACTGGGGCCTTGGAAGTAGCTTATGGCATACCACAAAAGAGTCTCCTTTCACCCACCACAGACAGTGCCAGCAGCAAGCACTGCCAGCGCTGGCGTCTAGCAGAGGAAAGCATCATTTGGCTCCCTTTTGGATTTCATTACTCTTCCTGCACTCCCTCCTGCTCGCAGCAAAAGCCTTTCCAGTTGTAAAGAAGTGAATTAACTGCCTTCGTGTCAGTGATGGATGAGGCGCTTTCTCCCCCTTCAAAGAGAGGAGCCGTGCCGGTGAATGCGGGACGGCGGAGTTGAAAAGTCCAAGTGGAACAGGAGAGCCCGTGGGGTGACCCAGCTGTCAGGCAGGACACCCTGGGGACAGCTCCCACCGCTGCCCTGCCAGTGGGGAACAAAAACCACTCTCAGCACGCTCGCTCGGCCTCACGGCTTTTTTTGTCTGTGTCCTGCTTTTAGTGGACTTGGGCACATCCCTGAACACACAGCAGCCGTTTGTGTGGGTCCAGGGAGCCTCAAAGGCTTTCACAGGCAACTCCTCCAGGCTGCACAAAGCAGGGCTACCACGTTGGTACTTGGGAGATCTCCTTTCAGGCGTCCATGGCTAATCATATTAAAGGTGACCTCGTGGGCAGCGCTCTCCATTGTTGCCATATGTTTTGTCCAGTGCTTGAGTGATGTTGTGCATTGGAATGTATTCATGCGTCGCCTAATTTAATCACCAGGCTTAATCCCCTCTCCTGTTATACACCCTTAGAATTTACTGGCTCCTTTCTAGCCTCCCATGCATTGTGTGGGTCTCCTTCACAAGCTAATACCGATGCCTGGAGATATCTTTATTTATTTATTTACTTTCAGAAAGGGTTTTAAAATATAATCTCAACTATAAGCCCAACCAGCTCTCCAAAGGGAGAGAAAGCACAGTGGATGCTCTAGCAGGCTGATCCTTCTTCCCTGTGATCTTTTCCTGCCAGCTTTTCCATAGAGAAATTAGGGATTAGGCTCATGGGTTTAAAAAAAATACTTTGAATGGAAAAATGACTGAGAAAGTGGTGTGTCTCCTTTCTACATTGTTGGAATAAGTAACTAATTTTAAGAACTTGACTGTCTCTGTAAAATACGGCGTTGGTTACTGCCTTTAAAACTTACTGCTTTGGTATGGACAGCTCTTATTCCAGGGCTGACTGGACAAAATTAACCCAACAAACACCTAAGTCCATCAAGCTGGGAAACTGAAAAGCCTGATTTGTGCAAGACTACTGCAAAATTCAGAGAGCTCTGAAAGAACTGCTGTGCTTCACAGCAGACAGGCATTTCTAGGGAGCAGGCCTTTGCAGAATGTCTTATAAGGATAATTTCTAAAGATTTTGGTAAGATTTCCCTGCTCCAGCTGATGCTCCCTTGTGGAGGGGTATGTTAAAAATGGGAATTTGAGGTTCAATTGTGTTGTGACTTGCTTTATGTGTGGATGGGAGCAGTCCTGGCAAGGGAAGTCTGTGATGAGATTTTAGGGTGATACACAATCAGGTTGCCTGTATACTGAACTCCCAGAGGCAGGAAGCCTTACACTTGCTGAGGACAGATTGTTAAATTAACAACCTCATGCTTTGGTTCAGCTCTTAGATTCTCCTGTTCTGCATACAGCATGCTGGTACCCACACTGTAAACAGTGGAATACATCCTGAATGTCTTTGCAACATTAAACATAGATTGTACCTGAATTACAGCTTTGAATTTCCCTCTGTGTATGAGCATGCACAGGCACACATGAGATCCCTGCAGCCAAGTTCTCACACATGAGCTTGCTGATCTTCTCTGACTGTGTGCTATGTTTTAGGTTTGATGGGAGGAAGGAGGGATGATGTAAAAGGTTGCAGATTTGTGTCTGGTTTTAAAAATAGTTTTAAAATATTATGTATCTTCATTTTAAAGAAATGCAATACTGCTTGGAAACCACAGCTACTGAACATATGTTGAGCCCCTTACATATGTTTAGTTACAGTGCAGAACAGAGGGTTGTAAAGCCTGATGTGCATTAGCACTGGAAGAAGATTCCTTGATCCCACCCCTCACGCTCCAACCCAGGGATCCACAGCAGCATCACAGGCTCTGACATCAATTTGGCCCTACAAAAATGCTATAGAATTTACACCTTTTCAGTGTGAACCTTGCCAGAGCCCTTTCTGAAGTGCCTACATGCAGAAATTGCTTCTCCACTGAAGCGCAGCCGTGCTGGAGCCAGCGGACAGCTGCCCATGGGTTAGCTGGAGGGCAAGGTACCTGTCCCACTGCCAGGGGGTCTGGGCTTGCTGGAACAAGTCTCCTGGCCACTGTCCACTGCTGCTTCCTTCTTTTCCTGTGACAGAGGAGCCTGGAGCCTCTAGGAAAATGTGGGCGGGAGCAGGTTGCTGCCAGAAGAATTCAACCACACCACAACCAGTCTCTTCCCAGGAGAGCCCAGCAGTTGTGCTAACAGCAGCAGCTCTTGCTGTCCATGGAAATGGAGAGGGATGTCTTTGGAAAGCTTTGGATCTCCTACTCATGCACTGAGCAAATGTGCTTACACATAGCACAGGATTTTGGTGAAGTCAGGGAAAGGAGGTCGTGGCGCACAGCTGACCTGTGCCCAGGGAGGAGGGTGCCAGCACTGCCATGGTGGGATGTGGAGTGCAGCCTTAGGAGAAGATGCTCTGCAGCTCTGAGTGTGTATGGCAGGAGATTCTTTCCATTCCCATGCTGTAACAGTGTCAGGGGGAAAAGGTTTGACCAAGGACACGGTGCAGCTACCTGCAGTCCTGGCAGTTTGTAACATACTGCAAGAAAGTCCAGGTGGTCCCCAAGGACTGAGCAAAGCTTGAGTCAACAGCACTAGGTCTGGACTTCAGGACTGCCAAGTATTTCACAGCAGCACCCCAAGGGATGGGGGAGAATGGTGTGTCTGTCAAACTGAGATCAGTGTGGTGTAGTCAGGGTATTCTGCTCTTCATAGTCCCAGTTTAAGGGGTTGCAGGTATAACTAAACCTAGGAATACTGTTGTGATTGCTCTTGTTACCTGGTAGAGCTCTTACCATGTCAGCACAGGGGCTGTTCATATTTTAATGGATTTATCTCTTGTATGGAGGGTATTACAAGCTTTCATCTGTCTTCCAGTGAGACTACGGAAATCCCTCCAGGCATGAGGCAGTACCTGGGTGCTGAATTAATCTGTGCTCCTGGATTCTCACAGCTCCATTAGTGGCTTAGCAGGGGAAGCAGTTTGCATTAACAAACTTAAGAAAATAGGATTTGCTGTGTTTGATCTGCCCTCAGTTCCTTGTATCCTCCCAGTAGCAATGACAAAGAGTGGGCACATTATGGGAAGGCACAAAATAGTCACAGGGAAGCCACAAAATCAGCTGATTTGTAACATGTATCAGCATCCTCTAGGGTTTGTGGGGTGAGGGAAAGTTGTGCTATAGTCAGGTTCTGTAAAAGACACCAAACCTTTCTTCCTCCTGCCACATACCCAGACACATCTGCACCCACAGCTCTTACCTTGCCCTCCCTGTGACTTGAGCCATTTGAAGACAGCACAGGGTCACATCCTCCTCCAGGTAAGCACTGCTGTCTGCTCTGTTGCTGGCGTGAGGCTGGGGCAGCTCTCAGAGACTGTGTGGTACTTTGAGAAGGGCTGTTTTTCCCCTCACTTTTCATCCAATATTGCTGGTGGTTTTGATCTGTTTTCCATTAAAGAAACTGCCTGCAGGGCACCACCGTGTTTCCCTTGTGGTGCTGTGTGCCTTAGCAGAGCTCTGCATCCATCAGGGGCTGAATCTGACCTTTCTTTGGGAGCTGCTGTCTTCTGCAGTGCTGTTCTCTACTGACCATGGGCTCTCACAAAACAGCAGGGCCAAGCATGAAATTAAACTTCAGGCTGCTTAAACCCAGGGTCAGCAAGTTAAGACCTGTTTTCAGGCATGGCTGTCAGGTGTCTGAAATAATAGCAGTTTGGGATAATGACCTGTTACCTTGTAGTACCTTGTGATAACAGCATACCAAGCAGCGTGTTTAGAGAGGGTCTCTACTCGGTTATGTCAATTTTCATCTAAAGCAAGTGTGGAACACACCAATTGCTTTTCTTTCAAGCTCTCACATACGATTTTGGGACAGAAATGTCTCAGGGATCTCCTTCTGGTCAGGCTTTGTTTTTCTCTGTCAGCTCAAGGTGGCATACGTTTGGACTTCCACACCACCCAACCTCTGACAAAGCTGGTGTTGGCCCCACAGACCCTTCAGGTCCTGGCTGTGACTGACCAATGGGCCACAGGTGCCATGACTGCCCAGAGATGCCCTTTCTTTGGCCGCTGCCACTGGTCAGCTTAGGGGAAATTTTATGTCAGCTGTACCCCCAAAGTTCCTCTCCTTGTTAATGGTGAGAAATATTTCCTTTTTTTCACGTGGTTACTTTAACTCAAATGATTGGTCTATTTGCTCCAGGATTTTCAGAGCAGTGGATATATTTCCTGCTCTGCCAACCCCTCGTGGATGAGCCAGGGATTCTGGGGCCCAGGATCTGTGTTTGGATATCAGTGGGTGCTGCTGGTGTCATTTGCTCCTTCTCTAGGCTCTGCACCAACTGCAGGTGCCTGTGGGCTTTGGAACTGTAGTGTCAGCAGCTCCACTTCCCACTTCACTTGGATCAACTGTTAATTGTTTGAGAAGGGGCAGTCTTACCTCCCCAGGAGTCTCTGGGGTTGTTTCAAATTCCTGATTGCAGTCTACCTTCTTACTAGAGTCTTGATCATCCTCCTCTCCCAAATTCCTGCTTTCCCAAGTGAATTTCCATATCTCTCAAGTAAAGAAGAGACCACTGGGCCTGGACAGGGTGAAATTGCTCCCCTGTTAACTGTTTCCTGCTAACCCTGTAGTCATCACTGGTCAAAATGCAAGAATTTTCTGCAGCCCAAAATCTCTTGTCTCAATTGAGGCTGGCAAAGCCCAGCTTGTGAAGGTTTTGTTACTGCACAAGGTGAAATCAGTGGAACTGTCTTTTGTCAGAGCATGGATGGGACTGGGAGACACAAAAGAGGTGGGAATGCTTTAAAGGGAGGCTGGGAGACAAGCTTTGAGTAACAGAAAACTAAACAGCCAAGTAGTGAAACTTGGCATGTGTCTTGTTAGTGTCACATTTTTTTAATGTGGTATTTCCTAGGGATGTTTTGCTTCTATTTTCAAGTTGGTGTATGTGTAGAAAATACTTCTAACTTCATTAACAGTTCCCTAGTGGTCTAAGGCATGCAGTGCAGTGTCACAAATTGTTAGCTTTTGAAGAAGGTATTTTTAATCCACAAATTTAAACTCTTCCCAATTGTATAATCTGTATTTTAGTTTTGTGGTTTCCTAATCCTGTGCATGTAGAGAATGAGCTCATCCAGTTTATAAAATGAACGGAAGTATTCAGCTCTTCTTTCTAAATAAATCTGGATCCATTTCTTTGTGGATTGCATCCGAAACCTCTGATGCAGGCAAGTGTGAATGCTTAAAAATAAACTCATTTGCAGTTTATATTTTTGCCAAGTGGTGAAAGTTGTCTCATGCCCTGTCTTTCTAGAAAGGCTCTTCAGCTTTGCCTTGCAGCTGTGACATTAAAGCCAAGGGTGTGATGCCAGCTTGTCATTTTGGTGACAGCATCTGCCTGTCTTTGCAAAGGATCCAGCCACAGTTCTTCCTGGTTTTGCTATGCTGCCCAGCCACTCACAGCAGAGGTTTTGGGGGCCACTAGCCATCAGTAGGACAGCCCTCTTATGTGCTGGTGAGTATGTCCTCGTGACTTCACTTCTGTGACAGGGAGACCCCCCTCGCTGCATCCCAGGGCTGATGTTTGGAGAGCAAGATCTGTTGCAGCCTGTGGTATAATTTAGTAATAGCTCATTGTGGCTTTGGGTCCCAGGCTGGGAACCTTTGGGTTTCCAGATTAATTTAAGGGGGAAGAGCTATCTTGTCTCTTCCATCTGTCATGTCAGGAATTTACTGGCTTTTTCCATGTTTTATGCAGCTGTATAATGCAGGCAGCAGCTAAAAGTAAATGACAGGATTTTAAAATACAAGTAAGCAGAGGGGTTCAGGCCAGAGGAATACCCAAAATGTGTTTCAGCTCTTTCTTCTAGGCTGGATTGGGGTTTGATTTGACGTTGTCCTTAGCCACATGCTTGTAGCCTGTTAATGGAGGCAGTTTGCTGGCTAACCTCAGTGCTGAGGAAATGGGGCAGCAGGGACAGCTTCAGGAACCTCCTAGAGAACTTAAACCTTCACCTGGAAATTGTGTTTGTAGGGATGGGGAGCAAGTGCCTCACTGAGGAGGCAGTAGGTGTGCTGGAGCAGTTTAGGACCAATTCATTACTTTCAACCAGTAGCAATAGCAGTCCCATAATCAGGTGCTGAGAATGGCCAAACATTTGCTGTCTACAAAGCCAAAATGAAAGGACTGCTCCAACCCAGTGAGAGAGGTAACTCGTTGAGCTGGTAGCAAGTTTCCTTGTCTTTCCTCTTTTTTCCACTGTAGGACTTTTGGTTTGTCCTTTATTACCCCCATCCTGTCCTTACCACATGTTCTTCATCCACTACCCAGGGTCTTTCTCCAGCAATTTTGAGCTGCAGCACAAATAGAAAAGCTGATGGAAGAAGTGCTTTGGTCTCCAGAGCAGCTTCTTTAAGTGAAAACACAGCTGTGAGGTTTGCAGCCTATGCTGCTGTAAGGGCTCATCCAGCCAGCACAGCCAGCACCGCTGCAGTGCTTCCAGCACGCAGGAATTGGGAAATCCATTGTGAACAAGATTGAGTTTGATGGCCTGCGTGGAGGCAGATGGATGTATTTTTAAGGGATGAGGTGCCAGAAAACTCTGTGATTACGTTACTGGAGCATGGCTCGTTTTTTGTGGTTTTAAAAGTGAGTGTCAGGACTTCAGGACTATTTCTTTTTCAGGTCAAAACCGAAGTTTGGGCGGGGCATAAAAACCTGCTTGATGACTAAGTTTATTCTTAAAAAGCTTTCTAGAGCTTGCTGGAGAGAGGAGCCTTTATTCCAACCCAGAGCAGATACCAGTCTTTTTCGACTTCATGCAAATGGGGTTAAAAGTGATTAAGTGCCCAGGGTGAAAAAGAAGCCCTGCCTTTCAGGAAACTGTTTTCAGTGTGATCTTTAGATCCAGTTCCCTGCTTTTTGTCTCAGAGGCTCATATTCTGCCTTGCCTCCTTGCCCTGGGTGAACTCTTTCTGCTTGAATACCCCGTACATCAGTGGAATTACCTTGACCAGTTCCAACTGAGGCTGCCCTTACATCACCCTAAACTGGGACAGCTCAGATCTGACCTGGTTCCTGGGTTGAACCAGTAATACCTCTCTGACACTGTGCATGTGTAGAGAAAACTTTTCATCTCATGACAAAGGTTTGATGCTCAGAGCCAAGGCTGGGAACAGAGGATCCAAGTCATTTACTCAAGGGGAATGCAGAATTTGCCCAGTCAGTTCAATATAGGGGCTGGCAGTGTTTCAGGAGCCAGAAGAGTGCTCCTCATGCTCTTTCCTTGTTGGAGCTACCAGGCTTTATTGCATGACCGAGCCCCCAACTGCTGGAAGTCTAAAACATTCTTTAAAATGAGAATGGCTGCTGGCTGCACTGAAACCCAGGCAAATCTGGAGGTCCATGACAATGTGAAGCACTGTTCACTCTTTCTGAAAATCTCTTTTTAGCCTTGGTGGAAGAAGCCACAAGATGTAGGGAGCTTCCCTGACACCCCCACCAAGAATTGTCTGCCTGAGCAGGGCATGGGGTCTCCTCAGGGCTCAAGCAGCACAGAGCTGCCAGTGCACTGAGGGGCAGCTGCTGCTTCTGCTTCACTGGTGTCTTGTATCTATGCACTGGTTTAGTGTCTGCTCACCTCTGCTGAGGGTGGGATGGGAGCTTTGGGTGCAGATGAAGTGTGTCAGTGTCTGGCAGGTGGGGGAACAAGGAGCGTCCTGCAGTCAGCCAGCTGCATCCTCGGCTGGATTTAAGGATGTAGGAATGGAGTGTGGGAGTATGTTACTAATCCAAAGAGTGGAGTAATTGTACAAACAAGTGTTATGTGCACACAGCCCTCTGTGCTGTGGGCTCAGGAGATGATTTTCCTTGAGGTGGCTTTCCTCAAGGAGGTGGCATTACCTTCACCTTGAGCTTGCAGTACTTGCCACCAAACCCCAAGGATCTGTGAGGGTTTCTGTGTGCTGTGAGTACATTCTCTTGCTCCATTGACCAGGCACAGGATAGTGTGCTCACACCTGCTTGGTGCCTTAAATGAGATACTGCCATCCATGGAGTCAACAGCATCCTGCCCATCAGACAACTTGCCCCAGCCCCTTTGAATTGCAGTGCTCTGCTCCTCTTCTGTTCCTGTGTATTGCAGTTGTGTCTGGTGATGAGTGAGCCTATCCATCACTGTATCCAAAGAGATCCAAATTACTCCTTTTGACAGCTCTTATTCACACACTTCCCTGTGCCTCTGACGTCTCAATTATTGATGGGGCTCTCCTGGTAGGCAGCACTCTGTTCTCAGCATGGCTGCGTTCCAGCTCCTGTTCCCATTGAGTTCATGCACACACCATGCCGAACGCTTCTTTATGTGCAGAGCCACTGAAGTGGAAAGGGATCTTTATTACATGTGAGCTCCAGGGCTACACAACCGAAGGGGGCAGTGCAAGACAAATCACACCACAGTTCAGCGCTGGGAAATTTGCTCTCCCCCTCCTCTCCCAGGGAAGCCCAGCAGAGTCTTGTAAAATGAAATTATTTTATGTGTTTAATGGCAAAGATGCCTTGATCTGATGAACCTCTCTTGTGATGGGGGTCACTCTGCACTTGCATTTCCCTAAGAAACTTCAGTCCCCTATTGCCCCTATTGCAGGTATAAAATACAGTATTTTTGGGAGCAGTGCCTTTCCCTGTCCTGTGGTATTAGCTTGTTTGCTGACTTTACAGCAAGCTCCTTCTGACAAGGAACACTGACACACACAAAAAGGAGCTTCAAAGCAGCAATGTGGTGTTGGAGCAATGTTGTCAAATTGGTTAAGAGTTAAAGCCATGCCAGAGGGGTAATTGCAAAAGGCTGCTAGTTTTGTAGGGCTTTGTGTATGCAGGAGGTTCTGGATGTCTCGTGACATTGCTGCAGCAGAAGTCAGAAGAATGATGAAGTGGTTGATCAGCTTCTGACATTTGTCCCTGCCTTGCCCTGCAGCCTTCTGTGATTCAGAAGTAACCAGAGGTTTTGTGTGTAGTGAATGAAGGCAAAGGGAGAGGGCATCTGCTGGAGAAGATAGGACCAGAGAGAAGCAGCGCTGTGGGGGTGCAGAGAGCTGGGAAAGTACACTTGAGTTCTGTTTTTAGAAGTCTGTGGCAGCAGGCACTTCATAGATTAGCTTTAGCCTGAGGAAAAAAAAATCTGTGCTGACCTTCCAAAGCACCAAGGTGCTGGGAAGCCTGAGTGCCTTTGTAATGAGCAGAGCAGTGCAGAAGTGACAGAGTCTGGTCAGTGGAACTCTCCTGAGGCTCCAGTGGCAGAGAGGACCCAACTGCAAGATGTTGAGTGGGTGTGGACAACCTTGTTAAGCTTAGTAGGAAGCTTACAGTCTCTGCATTCCCAGCGTGCTCCCTGCACAGCTAGTCCTTCCCTAGCTGCCTTACCAGCTGGCTTTCCACCCTGTGATGGGTTTTGCCCAAGGGCTTTGTGCTCTCTGCAGAGGCCAGATGCCACCAAAGGAGCAAAGGCAGCCAGACGGTGACCAGTGACTGCACAGTCAGAGCTTGACTGTTCATTTGGGGTCTGTAAGACTCCTGGTGACAAACACAGGTCCTCTCTTCCCCCTCCTGGCTGACCATGACAGTGCATCAGCAGGGCACATCTGCAGAAGAGCATGGGTTGTGAATCAGTGACAGCACAGCTGCCTTGAGCTTTGGTTGCTGGGACAGACCTTTAGTTACAGATCTCTCTGTGTGACAGCCTGACCCTGACCTTTCTGTGAGTGTGGTCCTCTTGTCACTGTGGGTGATGGCAACATCCTCTTGCCTGACAGCATTGACCCAGATGGTCAAGCCATGCATAGTCCCCATTATCCAGGCCTTGCTGGCACTGGTAGATGATGCAGAGATGGCTGTGTCTGCCAAGCAGGGTGTGTTCTATTTGTCTGGAATACCATGAGCACACAAAGAAGGATTAAAATAACAGAAAATTGAAAACCCGTTATCTTTGGGAACTGTGATCTTTCCTTTTGGGGTAGGCAGGTTTCACGGGACCTCATCCCCCCCAGATAGTGGAAAGGTCACCTTCCCATACCTGATTGCCCCAAGGCATTCCCTGGCAGCCTGTCAAAACAAGACTGTTTTCCTTCCCAGCCTTTTTCCTTCGTTCCTTCCTTTCTTCCCTCCCCCTGGACTTGTGTCCTTGCGCAGAGGTGGTTCCACCCTTGAGCTGTGCTGGGCACCCAGAGCCCAGCTGAGCTATAACCAGAGATGCTCAGTTAATGCAACCCCAAAGCCCACTTAGCTAGAGCTGAAAACAAGAGGTTCAGACACTCCTGAGTTTGTCCTGATCAAAATTATTGTTGAAAGTTGCCAAAGGCACAATTTTGCCAGATTTTGCATTTTCTTTTGTTCTTCGTCTCCACTGATTCTGTGGTACAGTGTCTTTTCCACAAAGAAGAGGATCTGGTGGATCTCTGTCTGTGATTGTTGCTGTCCCTTTCACCTCAGTGGTGCTTCCTGATAATCTAGCAGGAAAGCTTTGGAAAACCTGGCCAAGAAAAAACGGCTTTAAGCAGTTCCCAGTTCCTCCTTAGTTCCCCAAACTGGGGCAGCTCACGTGGGAGGGCTCTGCTTATGGAGCACATATGGCCAGCAAGGTGATTGCTTGTCTCCCTTGGGAAGGTTCCTTTGTTTCTTGCTGACCTCCTGCTCCCACGTGGTAGCTGCCATGTGCCATCATAGCATCTGGAGAGGCTGGATCCACAGCCAAGCTCCATGGATCTTGGCCAGAAGCATCCCCAGCCAGCCCTGCTAGTCCTGCCATGGACACTGCTCTCCAAAGTGGATCTGAGTGATCAGGGCTTGCAAGAAGGGGAGCTGTGGAGAGTGTTAAGAGGTCACTGTCTTGATGTCAGTGGTATGAACTGTGATTTGTGTACCATGGTGTTGCATGAGCTTGTGCTTCAGAATGGCTTACCCTGGTAGGGGTGTAGAAGTCAAGGGAGCTCAACTGAATTTGGCCTCAGCTTAGTACTTGGTTCTTAACTCAGTATTCAAGGTGGTGAATTTTTCAATAATTTCATGGCATGCAGTTTTATTTGGGTCAGTGAGAGCACAGTGTATGACTTTGCTACTCTTTAGGGAAGTAAAAATCAGTGCATCATCTAGTGATTCAGCACACAGAGTTTCTTTACAGCCTCCAGGAGAAAGATGTTTTAATTCTGTGTTCATTCCTGAATAAGCCATTAATTTGAGTTAGCAATTTTCTTGGAGCCCAGAGGAGAGGAGTCTGAGATCAAATGCAGTGGCTCAACGCTGCTCTCTCCTCCTTTCCTTGCTTAAAAAGGTCAGGCTCATCATAACAAACCTCCTTTGACTTTTAGCCCTTGTGGTGATCTTCCCAGACCATTTCAAGAGTCCTGCACAATCAGCAGCAGCCCTGCTGATAATAATCTCTGAGACTCCAAAAAATGCATGAAGACTGGCAGCTATCTCCTCCAAAGGATGCTGCCCCTCTTACCCTCCCTGCTGGCTCCTGGTCAGAGTCTGCAGCTCTTCAGCTGAACCCAGAGGCTGCACTTCATGGCTGTGAGAGCTGATGGGACATTGACCTGGGGGCCAGCACCCTTCCCCAGGGAAATGAGGAGCTGCTTGGATGTGCAGGGCTGTTGCAGAACTCAGTTATGTGCTGTTTTCTAGGCAGTTCAGTGTATAAAATCACTGAAAACATTTTCAGCAAAAAAGCCTCCCCACAGAACCATTCTGCTGCTTGTTGAAAGAGGATTAATTTTTCCCCCTTAATAAAACAAGCCGTGTTTGAAATCCAAAAACCCTTGCTGAATGCCTTCTTGGAGCTGCAACCAAAGCAGCTTCCAGGTCCCATCATAGCCTGCTGCCGGAGGCGGATCCAAACTGCAAACCCTTCTAACAGCTCTTTAATAACTCTGCACAGAAGGAAAAATCTGTCACCTTTCCCTCTGTGGTTTCTCCTCTGTTCTAATGCACTGGAGGAACGAGATGGAACCGGGAAAGTTTTCAGAGAAAGACTCGTGGGAACTACAGCTGCCGATGGAGAAACTCATTTCTGCAGTGTCTGAGGGGAACCGCAGTCGCTCTGGGGAAGGGTGGTGTGTGTGGGTGGGTTTGGAGGGGTGAGCTGTTACAACCCGTGCATTTCAGAGGAACCACGAACACTTTATAGTAACAAAGGGTGGAAAAAGCAAGAGGTTTCTGCAATGCATGTGACTTTTCCCTGAGGTTTGGAACCCCACAGTATGTTCCAGGCCATGGTGTTTGCGTGTCAGCCTTGGTGAGTTAAGCTTTCTCCCACAAGCCTTGCTTGAAGTTGCTGTAATGACCGAGAGCCTAAAATGTTGCTTTTTTTTTTTCTCTCTCTCTCTCTCTTTTCATTGTCCCACAACCCTTCTCCTCTGTGCAGATGAAGCTCTCATTTACCTTGGACCAGGAGAGTGGAATGCCTCAGGGCTGTTATATCTATCAGTACCGGGACAGCAACAGGTAAGTCCTGTGGAAGATTACACACAGCAAACACGGGAAGGGAGTGAAGGGAGACTGCCCTACCTTCTGGCAAAGTGATCACAACTGCTTGTACCACTTAAAAGTAGATTAAAGAAGGCCTCAGGCTTGACCTGAAATTGGGAACAACTCCAGTAAAGGCCAGATTCTTCAAAATACACGAAGCCCTGCAGCCCCTATTTTTTTCTCTGGCTTTTAAAAGCTGCTTTTATTTGTCTAAAAGGCTTGCTCTTGGGTTGGTACCTCAGGCTCTAACCGAGCTCACCTGGGCTTTCCAGGGGTGTTTGCAACTCACACACTGCACTGTTGGTGCTGGGGTGACTCTGGGAGCATGGCCTGGGGGAAAGCACCCAAAGCAGGCAGAGCACCTGAAAGCAGAGCCCTCACCTGTGCTTAGCTAGACCCACAGAGCACCCCATTCTCTCTACTGAAGCTCATGCATGGGTTCACTGAGTGGCCTTTGTAGTAGTACCGTAGCCCCAGTGCAGCCACGTGCTCTGTTTTTGTAAGATAATATATAATATTTAAGTTTTGGATGTGTTTGGAGCACAGAGTCCTCTATTTCTAGGTATTCTGCCTATTTTTACTAGCTGCTGTAGTGAATTGGCACCCAAGATGTTTTTATTTCAAATCACATTCTCATTATCAAATTGACAGCAGCAGCAGAGTTCAGGATATTTCTGTGTTCGCCCTGAATACCAGCATGTCATAAATCCATGGCCTGTTACTCCACCCATGTAGTTCTGCTTCTTGCCAGTTATTCAAGTTAACCTAAAAAATGAGAGTATATGAAATTGTCAATGAACAGAACAGTCTGTAATTAGATCTGCTCAGAAACGCCAACAAGAGCAGTCCCAGCGAGGAAGAGGGACATCTGCAAATGCACAGAGCAGTGTCTTAGCTGAGAAATCTTAATATTTAAACAAGAAGGGAGATCATTTGTGGCAGACTCCTTCCTGCCTGTGGGTGGGTGATTAGCACGTGGTGCATGGTCCCATCCCAAGTTTCCCAGTCCCAGAGCCTTTTATGAGCAGAGTTGGTACCTCCAGCACCACCAAGCTCATAGGGCAACGTGCAGTTCAGCACCAAAGCATAAAATCAACAAGGGAAGAGCATTTGTTTTTGAGGGTTTTAAAGGCAGTAGCATACAATGGACAGTGAGGAAAATAAACCCCTCAGACCTGCTAGGCTTTGTTAAGGATGTTTATAGACCAGTGTTTTTAATTGTGTGGTGTATATCTTAAAAATCATCAGCTGTGGGTTTTTTGCCACAGACCCTTCTCTCCCCAGGCTCCAGTGGGTGTTTTCTGCCATTGTTTGAGGAGACTCCAGGGACATGAGTAGAGCTCTTTTGTTTAAGTGCTAAGGCCAGTAGCAATTCCTCTTGAAAACCTGGCTGTCAGCTGTGGGAAGCCCAGTGTGTGACAAAGTAGCTGTGTCATGTTGACAGCTGTTGATTGAGAGATGTATGGCTGTGTCCTGTGTTTCTGGCAAGCACGGGAGCTGAGCCACCCTGGGCCATGCCAGCCAGGATCATGGCTTGAAGAAACACATTGTGGGCAGGATGAGTGCAGTTGCAAGTAAATCCAGACTTTGCGTGTGCCTGACAGATTCAAACTGCAATTACGGCTCCATGCAGGCCCCTGTACTTGGTATTTCACAGCTTCCTTGACCAGCCTGGAGAGAGCAGGATCCCATTTCCCAGGGAGAGCCTTGCTAGGTTTGCACACAGGCTTATCCCCCTAAACCCTGTGTGTGCAGCCCAGCGCTTCCGACAGTCCTTGGCTGGTGAGCTGAAGCGTGAAGGTCTGTGCTACGGCTGACGCATTCCTGCAGGTAAAATGCCCTTGAGCCAAACGTGCTTGGTTCTGATGATTTTGGAGGATGATTTTGGAGGAGCTCACATGTGCTGCAGCTTTGTTAGCAACAAGAACTTTAAATTTGAATAGTGTTGGGAAGCACCACACGTGGCTTCTGCTCAGCCAAACAGAGATTGTTCTCCTCGAGCACTTGGCCTGTCATAGGGTTAATCTGATGTCCAAACAGTAACATGGCACTTGTCACGATGGTTCTTCCTTGTAGTAATTTTCCAGGGTAACTTGTAGGGCTTGTGTTCTCCCAAGTGTAGTCAGGCTTTGACAGTAACCATCAGGACTCAGGGGGTAACAGCTCTTCTGCCTCCTAAAGATGTAGCCAGAAGCTAAAGCAACGTAACCTTGGTGTCTACATTGTATTTTGGAACCATTTATAGGCCAGAGAAGAAATACTGGTGACACACTGCAAGCTCATGCGTGGGAAAGACTGGAAATGTGTACCCCAGAGCCCAGTGCCCTCAGCAAAGCATCAGACCTGGGACCTGCTCCAGGGAAAGACTTATGGCAGGCATGCAGGTGTGTGAAGCTCTCAAGCAGCAGTTTTAACAGGAGGAAGCTGAGTGATTCTGGCAGAAACCCATTCTGACCTGGGGAGTGCACCTGGTGCCCCAGAGACCTGCACGAGCCAGGCTGTGCAGCTCAAGGCTTGGTGTCACCCTGGTCACTGGAGGAATGTCCCTTCCCCTCCAAGTGGCAAATGCTGTTCCAAGCTGCAGCCAGACGGGGCCACCGGAGAACAGCGGATATTGGTCTCCCACTTGAAGAACAAAGGACTGCAGCACTGCTGAAAGTGTAATTACCAGAGCAATTAAAATTTCTATTGATTAGGCTAGAAGTGCAAGTACCATAGAGACTCTTACAAGGGCAATCAATTGGAATTTGTTCCCTTTAAAATTATAGAACCCTTCCAAGGAAATGCTGCTGCTCCAGTCAGCTTTCTGGTGCCTGCCTGTCTGCAGGAACATTCATGGGCACAGCACTCACCCACTCCACTCTTGCACCCTGGGTGCCAAGCACTTTGGGTGGACTGGACTCAGTGGAACCTCAGAAGTCTTGTAAGCCATGGGTTGAGAGCAAAAGAGGAGCTGAGCAGCCAGCTGCTTGCCCTACCCTTCCAACCCCTGCTATAATAGATAGGTATCCAGTGGTACTTGATAGTCCCACTGGCAACTTGGAACTGTATGGAGGAACGGGGCTGTCACTGCCCCTACGGTCACAGGGGTGAGATCAGGGGACATCACTTCTCTTGTTCTGTTCAGACCTAGGCATTTTCATCCCCTGGGCTACCAGTCCTTCCTAGCTTGTCAGTCCTTCCTGGCCCCAGAGGAAGTGGCTTGACCTTACAGAAGCAAGCAGTGTGCTTTCTCATTTTGAAGCCATGTTGCTTAAATTCTCCCTAATGGAGATCAGTCAGTGTAATGGCCAGAGCCCCAGGCTGGTGCTCTGAGCTCTGTGGGACGCTGTCCTGTGAGGGAGGCACTGTGCTGTGACAGACAGTGATGGGTGCTGAGTGACACTTGGAACGGGAGCATACTGTCAACCTTCAGATAGCCCTAGAGCAGTGACGTCAAGGAGGGGACAACCCTGCCAGATGTCCTGTCAGGTGTTGACACGGCACATGTCAGGTGTTGACAGTGGGACTGGCTTTCTTTCACTGCTGCTTGACACAGGCTGGATTTCTCTGATCCTGCACAGGATCTAATTGCAAAACCCAGCCAGGCAGTAAAAGACCATCAAGTTCATTCACATCTTCCATGGCTCATGAATCCTGTCTTACAACATGCACTCACCAAGTCCCTGCTCCAGGAATGTATTACAGGCTGGGCTGAGGAAGCACCAGCTGCCCACTCTGAAGCCAGCCTGCCCAGCATGACTGGTCCAGCTCCTGTGGGGTGCCAGGCAGCAGGAAGGATGAGGTCCATAAAGGTTATGGCTCAGCATGAAAGACTTCTTCCAGCCTGTGTGCAGGAGGAGCCAAAGCCAATTTGAGATCCCCCTGGAAGAAACTAATTGCAAGAAGTCCAGTGTCTTTTGGCTGTATCCAAGAAATAGAAAGTGCAATCTGTTCTCTGCACTCACCATCACTATCCAGATGCTTCTCTGGAGACCTCCTAGGCTCTGCCCAGCTACACACAACGAGTCTGACCCTTCAAGTGCCTTTGTCTTCCCTCCCAAGACTTCCTGATTATTGCCACTTTTCTCAGATGATGCAGTGCTCAGGGTCTCTGCCATCCCAGACCCACCAGGGAGGTGTAAATCCCTGTCAAGCATGACACGTTCTTGTCCCCAGCTGGTACTTCTCTAATATGATTTTCCTGCTCTCTCAGTGTCCAAGTTTTGGTCTGCTTTTGAGGTCCTTTACCCACATCCCAGATTCCACCTTTGGCGATAGACCAGCTTGCAGCTGACCAATGAATTTCATTGTAATTCTGTGCTGCAGCTGCAGTTTGTGTCGGGATTATGAATTTGCAGTGGGGGCTTTCATGTTCTCTTCAGAGTAATTTCAAAACCCAGAGGAGCAGCATCTTGCATGAAAGCACTTAAAGACCTCTTAGAAAAGCAGCATTGGAGTATTGATCACTTTGTCTCCCTGGGGACCCAGAGTGCTGCAGATCGAGCTGCTGTGCAGTGTAGCCACTTGCGGGCAGCACCACACAACTCTTCAGAATGAGAAGTGAAAAACAGCTCCAATTGAAAGGAAAAGTGGTGCCCCCTTTTTCTATAGAGATCAGTGATGTCTGGTACATTGGATTATCACTTAAAACACCGGGACTTCAAATGCCAGGGTGCATGCACTCCTATGCTGACAGGCTCATGATACATAATGCTGTTTGGGTTACCAACCGAGCTCCTCTGTGCAATCTTTTCATAAGGTGAATGTAATATCTGCGGTGATGTACCCAGTGTTACATCAAGAGAGCCAACCTATAATTATGCTGGAATTGTTTGAATGGGTTATTTGTCACTAACACATTAGCTCACTCCATTTATTGCTCCCATTCAGGACTGCAGCAGTTTTGGTGTAAACAGACTTTGGGTGGAGATTTGGGAGGGTTTGCTTTTCTGAAAAAGAGCAAAGCAGAATTGTTTGGAGTTTATACTTTTTTGCTAGAAGAGCTGTTGACTGGCAGTGCTAGGAAGAAAATATGTAAAGCAGCTGACATATCTGCTGATTTGTTTTCAGAGATACTTCCCAGGTGTACAGCTCGTGTTGAACTTTAGCATGGACCTGATTGTTCTGCAGTGAGCTGGCAGGTTTACTGTGTTTTGCTCCTTTTGAGAAATTGAGGCTTGCAGAGTGGGTTGTTTGCACAAGGAGCTGCTGCACAGCTCACACAGTCCCTGGGTGCCTGACCTGCCTTACTGCATGGTTGTTTCATGGTACACATCCCAGCAAAGCAGCACTGCTTCTGTTGGTGTAAAGAAACTCCCCTGATGGTATCTTATTTCCCAGTTAGTGATCATGCTCTGCCCCACTCCAACCTGCAAGGCTAGGGAAGTCTCTGAAAGTGGCATCTTCTCCTGTTTGTCTTGTTCTGGTAGACTTGAATTTCATAGGGAAATCTATGTACACGTCCCTTGACATCTTGGACAGATGTTTTCTTGCAGAAATGGCTTGTTTAGATTTCAGAACAAAATAAAATTAATGCAATTACCAGGGAAAAAATTATAAGATAGCACATTGGAATCTTTCTTTTGATACCATGTGTTGTTTTTGTTTCACTGTTGACACTAAACTTTATACAAGTACTTCCTTCACCTGCAAGTGTCCCCTTCACCTGCCAAAGGGTAAGCCCTGGAATTGGCCAGCAAGGCTGGTGAATTATTCTGTCACTGTACATGGAGATAAACCAGTCCTCCTGGTTTTGGCATTGGTTCAGTGAAGGGTAAATTGTCCAGGAGAATAAGTCTGGAGTTGACCTTTAAAACTTTGAAAGATATGTAATCCTTCCTGCCTAAGGCATGAGCTCGGTTTTCTGTCTTGCACCTCCAAAGGCTGTCGGGATATAAGCTGCAAACCAGCCTTTGTCACTTGGGACTTTGAGGAGCAGAGAGTTGTTCTTTCCTTCCTGAAGGGCCCCTATGGCCGTTCCTAGCTGGGGTAAAAGGACTATTGCAGAAGGCTTTGCCCAGGTACTACATAGCTGCTTTTCTTGACACAGACTTGTCTCCTCCTGCCACCCTGCTGCTTAATAATAGTTTTCCAGTCCATCAGAGCTGTAGAAATAGTAACTGCCAAATCCTTGGAGTGTCAGTGCAATCAGGGGGGTGCAAATGGAAAAGGTGATCAAGGAAACCCACCTTCTCCTTGAGCAGGCAGAAAGGATTTGAACATAACCTCATCCCTTACAAACAAATGTTTGAAGCTTTCTTTGCTGACTTACACAGTATCCCACAGTGACCAGTAGCTCTCTTCAAATTCTCAACAGGGTTCCAGAGCAGTCAGTGTGTGGTCCCACCCACAAGAGATAGGAAGGACCGGGCTCTTAAATCCCAGTGAGTGTGGGACCTCTCTTCTCTCCCTAGACTGACTCAAAGGAGTTTATCATCTTATTTGTTTCAGTGTTTGCTTGGGAAGGAGCTGTAAAACCTCTTTGTGTCAGTGTTAGGTGTCTGGGTATTTGGTGGCAGTCAGGTAGGTGAGAACATCAGCTGCAGTTGTAATTGAGTCAGAGATGCTGTCTCCATGTGTCATCCCAGAGATCTGTTTACATATCCATTTGTTTAACAATATGTTTGAAAGCCCTCAGCAGCATTTCAGCACCATTTCCGTGGCCTGTATGTGTCTGACTAATGCTCAAGGCAGTGAGCTATATCTGGACTCGAATTGCTAGCCTGTGCATATGGGTTTCTTAGCAGCCCTGAATTAGATGAGTCTGTGATTAGCCCTTACAAACATGGCAGAGGACAGATCTGACGTGAGGAAGAATGAATAATATCCCTCCACAAGAAGCACCTCTTAATTTCATCATGAACCCAAGTTGCTGAATTGATTTTGTGTCAAGGCACTCTCCTGAGCTGGGATCTGGCTAGAAAAATCACCAGAACCCCTAGCTATCCCTCTCCCAGTAGGATTTCTAGGCATATTTTTTTCTTAACAACAGAAATGGAGTCCTTGTTTTGGCCCGGGCTCTGTGTCACTGAATGTATAGGCATAGTGCAGAGTGACTTCTCTGCCAGTAGCCAGTTTTGCTGGCCACCCTGGGATGTTTCAAGCAGGGAACGCTGGGACAGTGGGTGAGAGGATGTGCTGCCTGCTTTTGCTTTGTCAGGAGGTGCTTTGGGTACAAAGGATGGAGAGTTGCTTGCAGGGACAGGCAGTAGGGGAAGACCAAGGTTGATGAAAGGAATCCTGAGTACTTGGAGCTGGCTGTGACGAGGAACGCTCTGCTTGGGGATGAACCTGCCATTCCTGCTGGACATCCTGCTGTTGGATCTGTGCTGTCTGCCCAGAGGAAGCAAGGGTTTGGTTTGCCACAGGCAGGACCTCTGTGGTCTGTGCAGGACTAAGTACCTCGGTTCCCCAGTGTGTCTGCAGTGTGAGCTGGAGTAAGCGGGTGGATTGTCAGCCAGCTGGGATTGCTCTCTCATAAAGAGCTACTGGCTGAAAGCTGAAGAGCTCAGATTAGAAATAAAGCATGCATTTGAAAGACAAGAGAGATTAACTGGGAAATCGGGCCAAGTGAAGAACAGGGAATTCTCTTTCAAGGACAAATGCACTTCTGGAATGTGCTTTAGACCCTGCAAGTCTTTTTTAACAGAGTAGTAACCACCTGAAGGCCTCCAGGCAAACAGCATCAGCTGGTGAAATAATCTTCCCAGTCTTAAATCCCTGACACATTGCTCTGTGTTAATGTAAAAGACCAGTTTTGCACTGGCACCACTCCTCTCTCCGTATACTCTGCATGGACCTTATTGAAATTATGTCCTCACAAATTAGAGGGTGAGAGTGGAACTATCTCTTCTTACCCTCTCCTGAGCAACTAAGGTCCCAGTTCTATTTTTCCAGCTACTGCTGTGCATTATTCTTGGTCCTGCTGCTTTTTCAGTGGTTTTTTCCCATGGTTCAGAGCAGCTACATCAGTCTGGCAATGGATTCCACTCTACGCCTCCCTACTTCTCTGTCAAAAAAAGGAACTCCAAGTCACATGCATGCTTTGTGTGCTCAGCTCCTCACTCAAGGTCACCCTGGGTGGGGTTCCTCTTACAGCTTAGCACTTTCACCTCTTTCAACTGGCCATGCATTGCTCAATCTGGAGCCTAATGGATTTGTAACCTGACTTTGCCTGTCTCAGATGTTCCCAGCGATGTAAGAGGATTTGGGCACAACTTCCTTTCAAGTTAATGGAAAGATCTTTATTGGAAAGAACCTGCTTGAGGATCTGAGTGTACTTTGCATTAATGTTTCCATTAATTTTAATGGAAGCTGGTTTGAAATTCCTCAGATCAACTTTGAACATCTTAAATTTTGTGTCCTTCACCTGTCTCATCTGAAATGCATCAGTCTTAAATAAGCAGCCTCATTACTGGCCAAGATGTTCTTCAAGCCTTTTCTGCCTCTGGAAATGTCCTGTTCTCTGTTGATCCCACTGGACCCCTCACCAGCTCACGACACGTGGGGTAGGAGCTCCATGGTCAGCACCCAACTCAGAGGCTGTTCCTTGCATGGTCTCTGGCAAGTCACATCTTCTGTTTCTGCTCGATCACCCACTGTAGAGCAAAAAAGAGCAAGAATCCTTGCAAGAATCCTCAGGGACTTTTTTATTAGCATTTATAAAGCGTTTTGCCATCATCAAACAGAAGGGAATAGAGAAGAGTGAACTTTTATCATTGCCACTCAACTCTCAGTTTCTGCAAAGCTCTGCTGCTGTGGGCACAATGGCACATGGCATTTGGCTGGAACAGGCAGATGCAGAGCCTAGCCTGGGTTTTAGCCTGGCTCAGGTCTTGTCTGGCTTTCCTGCTTTTGCAGGGCCTCACTGCTCTGGGCACTGGCCTGGTGAGCTGAGCAGCACAGGATCCCCCACTTCCCCTCCTACTTTAACACTTGAACACAGCAGTGATGAACTGTTCCTGTACATCTCTCGCTGATCAGATCTCTGCTCACTCCTGCCTTGTACAGCAGAGCTCTTGCCTGCCTCTGGGCTGCTTGTAGATATTTCTTTCTGTCTCCACTGAGCTGAGCAGCGACCGACATCTCGACTGCTCATCACACCATCCCTGTGGTGAAAACCAGCCCTGGCAGAGCTCTTGTACATGTTGCATCTCTGGCATAATCTCATTTTGCTGAGACAGTCCAGGTTAAACAGTCTGATGTAGTAAAAGAGTTGATGCAAACCCAGCTCATCTCAACATAATCTAGTGATCAGCTATGCTGATCAGTGCAGTTGTCCCGACTTTCAAGAAAGACCACACTGGCTTAGGCCCTCTGGAAGTACTCCTGGGAAGGACTTTGTGGTAAAATAGGACCTAAAGTGAGGTGAGGAGAAGTCATCATTAATGACATTAATGGGTTTTTCATGCTTTATTTAAGCTCAGTGCTCATTTGCAATCTTGCTGACAGACAGGCACCGCCTGGTGACATGTGGCTGGGCTCAAGTGTCCAGGTAACAGGAGCAGACAGGGTCCACCATGCACAAAGAAGTCTGGTGTGACTTGTTTGTAGCATAAAGCAGGAGAAGCTGGGAGCAGGCTGCCTGTGCTCACACATTCATTCCCAGCTGGGCCAGCCCCAGGTCAGTTCCAGCCTCCAACAATTAGTGAGACAGATTGAATCTAGATTGATCTTTCTACTTTCACAGAGTGAGCCAATTCCAGCAAGAAATTCTCCTTTCCCTGTGTTTCCATGTTAAAAGGAAGGAGACCTTGTCAGATTTCTGGATAAATGGGACGAACAGGGCAAGGTAGAAGTAAATGTTGTGCTAATGCATAGGAAGAATCAAAGACATCATCGATGTAGCTGGGCTGGGGCTGATCCACATCGCTGTGTTGAAACTCTGCCTCTGGTAAGAGTACTGCAAAAGGCAGGATGCAAAAGGACTATGCTATTTATTCATATTTGCAGCATTTTGCAGAGAGTCAGAATTCAAGAGCAAGAGTTTTTGGCACCAGTAACAGCCTGGACCAGAGCAGTGATGTTTGCTGCAGGGAATTCAGAGGAATTGCCTCTTGTTGCTGTTCTTTGACAGATGCACTCGGGTCACTCAGATATCTACAGTAACTGAGAGAAAAGTGAGGTTGTGGGAAAGCAGAGAAGAAGGGACACATTGCTTCAGTGAATGTACAGGAACAGGAATATGGTGCTGAGCTAAGCTGGAGTTCATATGGGTCTCTTTGGGGATGAGGTTTTGTGAGGGCAAATGGGAAGTGCAGAGCAGAGGATCAGTCCCTGATCTAAGCCAGTGGAGGAAGATCAAACATGTTTAATGCTGTGTGTCACACCAGCTATTCAGCCAAACTGTGATGACACTAACAGGGACATTTAACTGAGCTGGTTCTGGCCTGCCCTCTCTCTCAGCCACATCTTGCTGCACTGTGATCAACAAGGACAGCAAAGAAACTGGAAAATTGGGCAGGGCATTTTCAAGGAGTGTGGTTAACCCTGAAGGGTGCAGTGCTCTGATCACAGCATGGCTACACAAACTGTTCTGCCCACACAGCCAAGGCAGGACCTTTGCCACAAAGGGGTCTCTCCGTTGCACCCAGTATGCTCAGTTTTTAAGGACACCATAAAAAGCAGTCAGAGAAGTATGACAGAGCACACCACAGCCAAACCAGTTCGGCTTTGCATCACTGCAGAGAGCAGCAGGCAAGCCTGGAGAAAACAGCTTGCAAACTGACTGACCAGAGAGCTGAGTGAGACAAAGGATACTTGTCCTGAGATCCGTCATGGGTGTAGCCATTTCCAAGCTCCCAAAAGTGCAAAGGGATGCTCTCCTAGCTGGCAGAGCAATGAGGCTTTGTGCATGTTTTATCCAGGGCTTTTGCCTGCGTGGTGCCAGTGCAAGAGCCGAGAGCTGCTGCTTGTCATTGACAGCTCAGCTATTGTTGCAAAGTATGATTTAATAGCAAGACTTGATTACAACATGCAAATGTAGCTGCTGGGGGACTATCTCAGAGGTTTGTGGAGATTAGCTGTTAAATTGGCCAGTGCAAAAACATTATTAAGCAGAGAACATAATTACTCATCTTGTGCTTCTGTAGTGTATAGAAGAGACAGATTTGTTTAAAAGCCAGCAAGTCCTATATGAAGAAAAGACTTGTGTAACTGCCATGTCATGTTGCAGCATATTTTATTAGAGAAGCAACACTTAATAACAGCATTTGGGAAATCGTGGAAGAAATTCATTACATTATTCTGCATCAAAAAAGCAAACCTAGTGCCTAGTGTGTGAAGGCTGTGCAGATATTGAAACATCTCCTTTTGGTGGTGGTTGATTACTTTTATGGAGATTGCATCATATGGATATAAACAAATCCAGCACTTGATATGAAATCTGGGAGCCAGGTTTTAGACTCAGGCATCTGTCTTCTATCTGTGCACGTTCTCTCTGAAATGCATCAAGGTTCCCATTAACACCTTAAACGTAGAAAGTTAGAGTCAAAACGAGACCGTCAGCACATACAAAATGAACAACTGGGCGTGTGCTTGCTGTAATGTAATTCCCTATCAGTCCTAGAGTAGTCTGTGAGGTTTCTAAAATAAAAAGATCATCTGTGTGTGAGGATGCAGGGAGGAGGGTTGAAGTGTTGGGAGCTCCTTGGTGCTGCAGACCTGATTTGGGAGCAGGCTGTGGTTCAGGGATTTCCTCTTGCCTTGTGGCTCTCAGTAGCCCAGGCTGGGCTTGCAGGGGGTGATGCACTGGCAGCTAGAGGGCTGAAGTCAGATGTCAAAGGGTATTTGGTTAGTCAAAGCCCTATAAAGTTTCATGAAAATCTTTTAACAGAGGAGTCAGGAGGACTGACTGAATTAGGGGAACAGCTTGTTCCTAATGGAGTGTAGTTCCTGTAGTCCCAAGTGCTGGCATGGGAATGGGGTGATGTTGTCAGGACTGTCATTGCTGCTGTGCTGCAGTGGCTGCTGCTCACCCCTGATTCACGTCACTGGACATTTCCTCTCCAGTATCCCAGATGCTCTGCTGAGGCTTGTTTTAGCAGAAGGAAGTATCCTTCCAAGCCTAGGCAGGCAAGATGAAGATTTCAAGGGGTTTTGATGAGAAGCTCCTTGCCATTCTTCTGTTGCAGCTCAAGAGCTTTTGTGCACCAGTAATTGCTCCCCAGGCTGGTTCCTGTGGGACTCAGAGCTCAATGTGGAGCTGTTGTGTGAACCTCAGCAGTACATCCCAGTCACTCTAAACTTGAATTCATAGTCAGTCCTCCCTCCTCCTTTTGGATGTGTCCATGGAGACACGGGCCTGCTCCTCACCTGCTCCAGACTGGTAAATCTGCCACGCTGGAGGCATCAGCTGTTCAGGTGGTGCAGGCAGGGAAACAATACTTGTGGCTGGGCTCATTTTCCTCTCAGAGCCCTGAAGCACCTGAATCCCAAGAGGGCTCTCCAGCATCTGCTGGGGTGACTGTGGGGTCCCTGGGAAGCAGGTATGGCTGCATCCAGCAGCAGCAGCATCTCCCTGCTTTCATTACTCAGTGCCAAAAATACCTGTGAGCGGTTTGCAAGCCGCGAGTGTCACAGGGGGCAGTTCTGGGAAGATCTGGTATCAGCTGGGGAAGGGAGAATAACACATCTGGTCATCAGTGAGCATGAAGGGATGGTACCTGCAGCTAAGTGCTGGGAGTGGGTAGAAGCAGGGACTGGGTCTGGGTCTCAACAGGGGAGACCAGCTGAGGGTAGATCAGCCCTGTTGGCAGAGGAGCAGGAAGGGACATGGGGCAGCATGGGCTGAAATGCTGAACTAGGGCATCTTAGTCCCTGCACAGGCACATCTCATTTACAGCTATTTTTAAATAATCTTCATTGATAGTTTGTAATGAAGCTAAAAAGTGGGAGAAGCCATGTAGCAATATTGCCTATCAGTTTTGCCCCAGTTGTTTGAGGGCTGTGTGTTTGAGCTGTCTGCCTCTCCCTAAACACCACGTGCACACTTTGAAGCTGCATATCCAGTGATCAGTGCTGATAAATGCCATAAACTTCACGTGGTAGTAGAGTTACAACAGGAGTGTCTGGTAGCCAGGGAGGAGACAGAAGTAATGTACTCCCCTGCTAATCTCCTTTTTTTCTGTGTGTACAGCTTGGGTGTGCAAGAGATCCATCTGTTAAATGGCTGTTAACCTGTTCTCAGAGTCTGGAGTGCAAGAAGTTGTTTGTGTGATCCTCTTCTCTGACAGAACTGGTGCTGCCTACAGGAGATGCCCTTAGCTGCAAACTGAGGTACTCTAGGAAGAGTTGCAGTAGCTCTTGGTTCCATGAATTATGGAGTTTTACTGCACTGAGTAGTGTAGCACAATTTGAGGCAGGACCTGCTCCTCACAGGTCCTAAGAGTTTGCCACTGCTGCTCTCAAACCCTGGGCTGGAATAAGGCTGTGATAATTAATGGAAGTTAAAGTGCTCCTTCTGCCTGTGAGCTGGTTGGAAATGGAAAAGAAGAACCTGTCACAATTGTGACTGGCTCTAAACTACTGTCAGGCTTTCCTCCTTCCCTTCCCCTGCCCCAAGTGGAAAATTGTATTGGAAAGCAGCAGTTAGAGCACTTAAATCTTTCCACAGTTCATTTCAAGCTCCCTTTCTTCTTCCCAGCCATACCCAGGCCAGTTTGGGGCGCGGATGGGAGCCTCTGGCTGAAACCTGCAGGATGTTAAATAACAATGGGAGAGTGAGTTTCAAGGAGGGTATAATGTGCCTGGATTGCACGTACCCTAAGCTGTATTTCCCATGCTTTGACATTCAGCTGATCCATGCTTCACTCTCGAACTGTTTCCTTTCCATATGGGACCTGTCTTGGTGTGATATGGAGCAAGCCCAGGCTGAAATTGGGTTGGTGCCTCTCTTGCTGTGGAGGGACATGCTCCCACAAGCATCCACAGAAGCTGCTGGTGTCTGTCATGTCCAGACAGCAGTAAGTGAGCACATGAAGTATGGGCAGTAACAGAAGCTGTTGTATCCCCTATGGTGGGTTACCAGATTCTTGTAATCCCTGCCCTTTTCCAGGTACTTGGATTGTCTGTTTTAACTATTGTGTGTCCCCTTTCTCTTAACACCTCTTGGCACAGTCACATTGCTGCTGCTGTGTTTCTGGGTGGGTTTGTCCCCTGCTAGAACTGGTCAATGAAGGGCATCTGATGGAGCTTCACTGTCCTTCTCAGCTGTCCAGATTCAACAGGTTGATCAGTTGGAGGAAGCTTCCAAAGCTTTTACTTGGATGTTACTGAGTAACCCTCGGTAGAGAGCTGAGGGCCCAATACATAGATCAAACCCACTCCTTAGGGAAGTCTGCTGCCTCCCTGGGGCCAAGTTATAAAAATGAAAACTTCCCACCCTGGTATGGCACTCAGATATTATCCATTATTGATTTTTCACATAGGCAGCAATGATGTTGCAACGAGAAGTCCAAGGACATTCAAGAGATACTTCAGCGGTTTGGGATGACTAAGGGATCAGGAGAACAGGCAATGTTGTCCCTATTCTTCCAGTTACAGGAAGTGATAAGGGAAGAAACAGTAAGAACCAGCAGGTCAATACCTGGCTCCAGGCCTGGGGTCACTGAAGAATTTGGGGTGTTTTTTTTGCTCATAGGTTGCTTTATACAATGCCAGGCCTGCTGGTGACAGACAGGGTACACATGTCTCATAGGGGAAAAAGGATTTTTGCCCAAGAGTTAATAGGGCTCATTGGAAGAGCTTTAAACTAGATTTGAAGGAAGAAAGGGATAAAACCAGGCATCTTCTAAATGTACATTTCCCCTGTTTATTCAAGGGTTAAGCAGTCTGAGAGACACAGCACTCATAGCCAGGTATCTGTCAGGCTTGGACTGGAGACTCACCAAAGCATGAGGATATATGGTTTTATTTCTGTTTTGTCATTTGGAGATTGCTACTCAATGTCTGTAGGACAAGAAAGCTCCAGGGCATCTTAGGATATGCCCTGCACTCCAAGAGACGTTGTTGTTTTGGCTTTGCAACATTCAAATGCAAAGTCAAGAGCTGATGCCTGAAGTGCTCCTTTTCCAAGGATTATAAGGCACTGCCAAGGCTTTGCAAGATGACAGTGTTGCAAATCTTGCCATGATCCAATGCTGAGATCCATCAGTTTCAGCAGCACAAATGTGCTGACAGATCTGTGCGTTTGCTTTCTTGCGATGGTAGATCTTTTCAGGAGGTTGATCTGTGCTGCTGAACTCTGGAAGAGTTGGAAGGTAACATTGCAAGAGTTCTTCATCACACCTGGGTCTTAATTTTAACCAAGCTTCCTTTCATCTAGTAAAACCCTGGCCCAAAGGACTAGTTTTAGTCCTAGTTTTAGGATCTGTCACAGATCTAACTTTGGTTTCTCTGTTCTTAGATGGAGCTGAGGGATCCATAAGTGTCAGTGGAGGAACTAGCTGGAGTAACCAGGTTTGACTGTGACAATCAGGGATAGAGGGATAGAGAGAATTGCGAAATTCACCCAGCAGCATGTGAGGTATTGCAGACCTTGGCATCAAGAGAGCTTGTTCTCACTTCTATAGAATCTCAGTAGAGGGACTGGGACGTGAAACAAAGTCCTTTCTTACAGTGCAGCTCTGGAGAGTCATCATCTCCATCTCTGGACTCAGAGGATACAATTCTGCCTTGCTTACAGTAATAAGTCCCATGCTACTCATCCTCACCTGTTATGGTCTCATTGAAACTGTCCCATCTATCCTCCTCTGCCATCTGGCTGGCAGTAGCTCCACCTGGAGACAAGGGCTCTCTGTCACCCACAGCCACGCACCCTCCAAGGAGCCGTTCAGGACCCGCTCCCACGCCGCTCGGCTTTCTCCATGGGGTGTCCAATCCAGTGGGATGTGTATCCGTTTTTCCTCAATCCTGTTGTGTAAATGAGGCTAATTTCAGCCTGCTGTGATCTGTGGGCTCACTGGAACGTGGCTGTAAATCCAGATCTGAACATTTCCTTGTAACGGACGGGGTGGTGAAATTGCATTGCTGCCTTTAACCTCAGGCTGTCCTTAGACCAAACTAGACTCTTCACAGCCCCTGCAGCAGTAAATCAACAGCTTTTGAATCGATGCACATGAAATTCAAGGGAGAGAAGTTACAGATGGAAAAGGCGCATTGAACCTTGAGCCTGTCCTGCTGCAGAGGGGGTAAGGCTCTCTTAGGAATTCAAGGCAAAGCTCCAAGCCTGCTGTCTGAGGCCAGGCAGGGTGAGACTCCTGCCTGGGGAAATATGTGGGGTGGGGGGAGACTGCCTAAATTTCCTGCAGCTTTTCCATTCTGCTCATCTCTACATTTTATTCCCTTGGCTTTATTTTTTGGGCAAGAAAACTGATGTTGGTTGTATATTCAGCAAACGCAATATGTTCGTTCTCCTGATCATTGTTTTTCACTCAGGGCTATGTTTGACTTTTCCTTAGAAGCATGTTTTTCTCACCTAATATTTAGCTTAAGATCGTAGGAGCTGGATATAAAACCTTCTGGGACATTTCAATCTGCCAAGAGGCTGCTTGAAAGCAGAAGTTATCCAGAGTATTTCAGTAGCATATTTAGAAAACATCACCCCCAAATTCTGTGTTGTCCATTTCCTTTTCATTTCCCTGACAACTTTCATTGGTTGTTTTAACCTCGATCTGCTGTCAGTGTCCCCCATACCTTGCTTCCCTCCCCCTCGGGTTTTCATGTCTTTGAAAGTCCTGGTAACCAGAAGGTTCATGATTGCTTTGCAGTCATTTCAGACCAAGAATAATACAGCTAGAGCCAGCTGGATCCCTCACTCTGTATTGATACAACTGTTCCCTTTAACCTGCCCACACTCAGTGCTACAACTGCAAATCTGAGGTTGAACCAGAGCAGTGCTGGGCAGTGCTGTGAGCCCTGATCTATGGCCCTACCTGGAAAGCAGCACCCCCAGCAGAGCACCCCATGGCCAGGAGCAGCTGCCTTTGGGTGTTGCCTGCTGGGGACCTTGGGAACTTGCTAAGTAACATGTGTTTTTCTGACACAGATCTTCTCAGAACCAGTGGTCCCAGTGGTTCTGATTCCCTTGATCTGCAGCTGGTTTCTCCTGCGCAGTCCTCCTCTGGCAAGGCCCTTGCTGAAGGCTGGCCAGTCTGGGTGATTGCTTCTCCTGGAGGTCTCTTCCCATGAGCCCAAACAACACTTGTGAGCATGGCTAAGAACTGGAACAGGCACCCAGAGAAGCTGTGAGAAAGTTGAAGGTGGAGATTGCTAGAACTCAACTGGAAAAGGCCAGCTTAATCCAACTTAGAAGTTTCTCTTCATTGCTTGGACCAGAGACTTGCAGCAGAAAAGGGCATTACTTAGCAAGTCACTGCCTGACTTTCACTTCATGAACATCAGGAGTGTATGTTGAGTTGTCATGCCACTGCTGCCTTTGGCTGCCAGATTATGTAGATTACTTTCCACGGTTTAGGTATTTTAAATTCTTTTTTTGTTATCTTTTGTTGTTCATCTCTTCATGAGTTTCTGCAGACTCCTTCTTGTTTGTCCCTGGGTCCCATCCTGGTTGGTAGATGTATGTTCTCTCAGTCATTGACCATTTCAGAGTATGCTTCTAGTCTGGAATGTTCATTCAGTATTCTTTATTTCCCCCTTGTCCATCAGATTATCTCCTGCTTTGGAAGTAATAAACTCTTTAATGCCAGGTAAACTGGGGAAAAGCAAGTCCAAAGGCTGAAGAGTGTAGCACACACAGGGTGTGAATGTCTCCTCAGCAGGAATGTCTGGGAGAACATTAGCTGATGGGGAATGTGAAACAGGAAGGCTGGGTCTAGCAGTCTGTGACTCCCTGCGGCACTATCAGTTCTCCGGGTGATTAACTGTTTGTTCCTCCTTAATGAAAACTTGTCTCAGATGAAACCACCATAATAGAAAGCTGATGTTCTGGAGCATTCCCAAGTGTAGGTTAATATTTACAAGCTATCAGGTTCAGGGTTTATCTCCATTCCTTGCTGGCACAGAGATAAAATCCCTTTAAAAATCCTTTTTGATCGTTCTGGTTCATGACATGGCTTTAGGAAGACACTTTCCATTTGGAAGGGGTAAATGTCTTAATGGAAATGTAAGTTTTTCTCATCATTTCAGGGACTAGTAACAGATTAAGAGCCCCCCATGTATCAGGGGCCATGGCTTATGAGGGAGCATAAGTCATGGACACTATCTCTGCAGGATACTTGTGCTAGGAAATGTCAGAATATTATTTCTGCCTCAATGCCTTAAGATCATGTTTACCTAATGGACTTACACTTGCATTTTGCAGGTATTGTGGTAATATTAATGTGTTGTCTGAATTGTTAATATTTCTTCACTTCAACATTACATTAATGAAGGCTGCAGGGGATGGAGAAGGGACCTGGCTAATTAATTAAATTGGCAGAAAGCATCTTTAACTTTCCATCATGCTGCCCTTTGCTTCCACCTAATGGGTCTTGGCATTTCTGGTCAGCAGCCACGTAACACACGCTGCTGTATGGAGCACTCAGCAGCACACTTGCTAATTTTTCTGACCCATAAATCACTTGCATAAACTTTTAATGGTGAGGAAAAGTGCCTTTCATTCCTGTTTCCTCCTTCCAGTGGGAAAGGCAATCTGATAACAGGCGGTGCTGGCCTGATGTGTGGGGCTGGAGGCTTTCCCATCAGCAGAGGGGCTGTCTGCATTCATTCAGGAATTCTTTCCATTCTCCTCTTAGCCAGACTCTGGATGACATTAATATTATGTGTCTTGTCATAAGCTGTGCTTTCGGAGCCAGGGCCGTACCAGACTGCACGTCTCAGGAATGTGGACTGCCCGGCTTGGACACTGACTGTGAGCTGTCTCCCATCTCCTCTGCCCCATCCCAGCCCCAGCCTGACTCTGAGCTCATTCACCCACCAAGAACTGGTGGGCTGGAGAAAATTCAGATCTCAGGTCCCTGCTCTGCCCCTAGGTGGCTGGGGCAGCACCCTTGCTTGGGAGCATCCTAATGCATTCCCAGGTGTAAGGCTTGCCAGCCCAGGTGATCATCGCTCTCATGAGACCTGTTAGTTGAGCACAGCATTGTGCATCAGTGATCCATCCTTATCCCTTCCCTGTGGCTCTGCAGAGTTGGGAGCAGGGCCCTTGCCTTCATAGCTGCCTCTGAGAGCTGAGATCTCCTTGGAAAGACAAACTAGATCTGACACAGATCTGTGGAAAGCAGGACTGAGATTCCCAACTTCACAGTCTCTGGAGATGCAAGGATTGCAAACTCTTTCCCATTGTCTTCCCCACAAAGGTGAAGGGGTTGTGCATTCAGGGAGGGTTTTTAACATTGCTGTCACTGATGCTGACACCCAGCACAAGTGGGAAGTCAGTGTTGCAGTGCCAGGCAGCCCTGGAGACTGGAGGCATTCCTAGAAGGGGATGTATATGAAGTTATGTGCCCTCTCTGATCAAGCATCATTCCATGGGCTTCTTTGGGGCCCATGAAAAAAGGGATGTCTTGATCTAGGAAGGCCATTCCTAGATGGAGATCTTCCTCTGTGTGTGATCCTGGGAGTGAAGTCCTCTGCCCCGGGCTCAAAAATGAGATAGTTCTGAGAAAATTGTGGAGAACAGTGGAGCTGAGACTGAGGGAGCCTGCTGAAGTTGTGCCTCCACATCCTGTGTGGCCCAGCACGTGCGTGCAGGTCTAAGCTTTCATCCCTGGCCCACAGCAGCTGAAGACTGTGTTTTGGCACAAAGGGGCACTTCAGCACCATGCCAGGAATCTGAAGGTTGTCACCAATTTGCATGGAGAGGAGCAGACTGCAGTCATATTAACCTTCAATGAAGAGGAGCAGACTGCAGTGACTGCGTCCTCTCCAGCACCAACACTTCAGTCCAGTGATGCCTCCTTTGCCATTTGAATCAAGACAGGAGGGAGGATGGTAGAATGGGCAGGTGTTGACTTTATCCCTTCCATATGAACCACAGATGAAGGTGAGGAGCTCCAGGCTGGGCAAGGTGCATTTTCCACCCACAGAGCTGAGAGCCAAGAGGTCCCAAAGGCTCTGTGGCCGCTTGTGCTGTCCAGCACTGCGATGTCTGGCCTGGCACTGTGCTGCCAGATGTAGTCAGCAATTTAATTTAATAGGGCTGCAAAGTGGTGCTGATCATTTCAAGGGAACTCAGGCAAATGGCTGAGGTTTTTCTAGTGGTCTAAATCCCTGTGTGCAAACCAGTACATCAGGCTTTAAGCAATTAATTCCTAATCATGCCAAATGCCTTCAGGAGCCCAGTGTCAGCACTGAGAACTTAAAACGGTTTTCCACTGTACCACAGATAATTTGGATAAAGCAAAGAGAGCAGTCTTGTGGCATTTCCAGCCTCAAGGTGTGAGAGTGGTCCATAAGTGACATTTGTATTCAGAGAACCCTCCCATACATTTGTGTTGTAGGCATCTATTACTGGGAAGGCACATAGCTAATATAAAGGGTATTCTTTATACCCCGGAAAGGGTGTTCATTATAGGGAAAAGCCATTCTAGCTTAGTAAGAAATGAATCTAAAACTGCCTCAGAGCTGCTATTCTCATCAAGTTTCAATGGTAGCAGTTTTAACCAAGAGTTAATTGAGCAATCTCAGAAAGTGGAGTAATTCCATTATTCAGCTATGCTTTGTACAAGGCTACTGCTAGCTGTGAGAAGAGCACAAATGACTTTCATCAAGCCAGGAACTGCCAGCATTCTTGCCTTTTACTACTTTTTCTTTCAAAAAAAGAAGTAGGTCTTTTGGTCTTTTGGCAACTGTCACTGGCAACAGGAGCTCTACACCAACATTGCAAGGCTCATATGTAACACTGTAATCCAATTTTTTTGGATAATAGAGGATTTGATTTTCATGGCTCTTCAGGCAGCAGTGCTGTTCCAGAGTGGATGGCTGAAGATGCTCCTGTTTGTTGGATAGGCAGAGTGTCACCAAGAAAACAGCACACTGTTCTTGCATAATTTTGCATGGAAAAGGGCCATTGCAAGTGCCAGCCCAGCTACTCACCAAAGAGCATAATTGTGTCATTGGCTGCACTCTCAGGAGGTGTGGGATTAGCTAATGTTGGTTTTAGAAGAGCTTTTATAGAAACCTCCCAAGTTCCTCTGTTTCATGGAAGAGCTGTAATCAAAAATACACAAACACGATTTAAAGAAGAAAAAGTCATACCACATTCAGCATCTTTGGACTTAACACCTTGGAGAGGGTTTGTTGCTTGAGCTGTGGTGCTGTTTCTTTATGGTTTTCCTTCAGCTGATGCTGCTTCTGTTGGATGTGAACAGGACTATTTGCAGCCTTTTGTGGAAGGTGACTTTGTGAGTGAATGCAGCAGGATTTAGAGTCCCATTCGTAGGAGGTGGCTGTAGATCTCCTGTTTGGTATGAGATTGTGCTGTAACAATAATTCCTTTCAGGCCAGCAGAGAGAAGGGGCTCTCAGCAGTGTACTGCCCTTAGCAAGGGGACATAAATCCATCAGTGTCTTCAGAGCTCTCAGACACACAGACACATCAGGGCTGTCTTTCTCAGCACCAGCCTTTTGTGACACTGTTTGGTTCAAGTGTGACGCTGTCAAAGCTATACTGTCCTAACCCTGCTTGGACCCAGCATGGAGATGGACACACCTGAGACAGGCACATAGAGAGGGGCTGAGAAACCAGAGGCCTTTGACTGCAGGTTGAAGCACTAACCCATGCTGATCTGGAATGGTAAATCTATCCATAGATGGGAAGAAATTTGAACAGCAGAAGTCTTGTTCCTTTTGTAGGAGGAAGTAAGTGCTATAAGGGAGAGACAAGATGGAGAGGAGCAAATGAGATATTATAATGGGTTAGGAGAAAGAAGTTTGGTAACCCTTGTAGAAGAGGTTGGTCACATTTGGCTCTAGTCTGAACTGCTGGAAAAATGCTGGGGATTTATTTGGTGGCAGCTCACCCAGCCAGAGGGGCCACCATTGGAAGGGGGACTCAGACTCCAGCTCAGAACAGTTCAGCTCCGTCCTTTTGGGAGCAGGTTTCCACAATGAGCTACATGTGAAGAAAAGAGCAACTTCTCCAGCCTGTCAAAAGCAAAGAACCCTGCCGTGGAAGAGCTGGTTTGGGTTTATCTCTCACATCTCAGCTGTGATAACTCTTCCAACACCTGGATATACCCATCAGTTACATCTTGTAGGAGGGGATGGAGGTGTGGAAGATGTTATGGACGCTGGCTGTGTCCATACAGGACAGGGAACAGGACAGGGTGGAACAGCTGTGTTCGTCTGTCCAGCCCCACCTCACTGCCGTTTGCTCTGAAGCCCCTGGGTCTGTTACCCTGCTGGGACAGGAGGTGTTTTAGTGTCCTTTTGCTTTAAGGAAGCTGCCTGCCTCCTTCCTGCACTTACTGGATTGCACACAAAGTATTCCTTGTCTCTCCCTTTCAGCAAACCCTTCTTAGCTAATGTCATTTGTCAAGTTAATCAGGGAGAGTGGACACTTCGATGGCTGCTGTGCAGCCTAGCTGCATTGCCATGGAGACAAGCAGCCAAATGGACATTTTACTTGCCCTGCCTCTGTTTGCAGGTTTGCCATGAGAAACCATTATTTTATTTGCCATCAACCAAACAACTTGCTGGCGTCAGTAGTTTTTCAAGGTTGCTATCCAGAGATTGGGAAGGGTCTACCTAACATCTAATGGAGCAAATAGTAATGCTGATACTAAAGCAGGTCAAGGGTCTGAATGTGTAGCTCCTCTTCCCACATCCCATAGATGTTTGGCACTGGCAGTTGTCTGAGAGGAATTACAGCCCACTAGCTTGAGTTCAGGGCTGTAATCGAGATGTCATCAGTCCTCTTCAGCTGGAAGGTTTCATAGGTGACTGTTTCCCTACAGAAGCTGTGACTATCAAAGATAGTTTGAAAAGCACCAAGGCTTGTGTTTAAGAGCATCTCAGGAGCTTGAAATCTCCCTAGAAGTTGGTGGGATTTAGGCACTGGCATGCCTTGGTCACATTTGAAACTCAGAGGTGACTGTAAGCCATACACTCCAACTGACCTCTTGCATAAGGCAGGCTGAAGATGAGTTTCATCCACATAACTCATAAGCAAAATCTGGGCATTGAAAGAGCTGACAGGAGATGCACATGTTACAGAGCTCAAAAGCCATCCCATCACTCCCTCTCCTTGCCCTCACATGTGCACATGTTAAGTGATGCATGGAACAAGTTTGGAAATGCTTCCTCCTGCAGCGTGGTTAGCAGGATGGCTGGGATCTGCAGGCACCTCTGGGAGGGACAACCACCTGTTGACCCCTAGCCCAGTCTGTGGGACGGCAGAGGAAACCTCACATCATCACAGAAAGGGCAAAAGTTCAGATCAGATTGTTTATGGGATTTTATGGAGCCAGGAGCCAAGGATAGCTCAGCTAATCCAGAGGAAACTGTAGCGATGGCGTTAGAATGCATTTCACATGGGATTCATTCAGCGCGCGTTCAGATGGACCAGTCTTTCTGTCTCCATTTTTTTAGCCATTAAATATTTTTCTTTGTATTCCTGTCTGCCAGCTGCACTGAGCCAGACTCCAAGCTGGGCTGTTTTAAGAAGAAAACCCACAGAAACCCCAAAACCTCTTGTTGTTTGACCTGCCGACAAGTTAGCGAGGTTTCAGCACAGCTCCCCGCAACATCAGCACCAGCCACTGGGCTGGGTCCATGCTCTGCCAGCCAACCTTTGCTCCCACCAGCCTCAGCATCCCTTGCTTTTCTCCAAGCCACAGTGTTGTGCTTGTTTAGTTGAAGCCCTGATGAGAACATAAGCTAAAAGTGGAACTGAAAGGCGACGTGGGGAGGGCAGGAAGGCAGCAGCTTTGCTGAAGCCTTGTTGGCTTCATGGGCAGTCCTAGCCCTGGATCATCCTCCTGAGTCACCAACATCCCATGCAGTCTCAGCCTGAGCTCCTCTTGGGAATAAAATTTCCCTTTCAGGTGCAGTGAGGTCACCACTTTCAGCTGTTTCATGCAGATCTTGTCTCCTGTCTGTGTCCTGATCCCCAGACCCTGTTGCTCTGCTGGAAGAGGTAACATGCCTTAACTCCAGGCACAGGTGCCAGCTCCTTCACTGTCCCAGCCTGTTTCCTCTGACCCTGGCAAGCTCTCACATGCTCTGGATTACCCCAGCTGTGACTTGTGCCTTCTGGAAGCTGTTTTTCTTTCCCTGAACTCCTGATGTTTAGAACAAATCTGACTAGGAGTTACAGAGCAGCCCCACACTCTTCTTCCCTGTCAAGCTTGCAGGACTGCTGCAGTGGGGTGCATCTGGGGAGCAGCTCTATGACCCCTCAGTGATCCAGAGCTGGGAAGGACCCTCTGTCCCTGCAGGGGGTTTTGGCATCAGCCCACAGGGCATTGCAGCCTTCCCAGGGCACTCTAGTTTGTTACCCTAAGCTGACACAAACCAACCCACCAGATCCTGGGGCTTCTTTTCCTCCCAGATACAGGAGAGTGTCCAACCTTATCCATGTTACCTGATCCTTGAAAGCCTGGACTATAGATGCATCTCCCAGAGCCTGCCTCTGCCTTTGGGTGAGAGAGCAAGAGTAGCTTTTCAATTCCGAATGTCCATGGTCACATTCTGCACACCCTGTCATGGGTGCAAAGCTCCTGGGTGCTTCCCAGGATGGGATTTTGCAGAGCAAAGTGCGTGGTATGTGCTGTTAGTTTTACTTCGAGAATAAAAGCATCTCTGGCAGGAGATGGAAGCTCAGGTGTGAGCTTCCATTCAGTACCTAATACATCAGAACAAGGATATCTCCTGAAAACTGTAAAAGCCCAAGCCATAGAATGGTAAAACAAAATGCAGAACTTAATAAACAGGTGGAAATTGTATCCAGCTAAAAGTGTCACTGTAGCTGAGAGATGAAGGGTTTACACTCCAGTGCTCAACAGGAACAGGAACAGCAGGGTCTGCTGCAGCATTTGCTCAGTGTTCATCTCTGGGACATGCAGTGAGCACGTGTTGCCTGTGACAAAGAGGAGATTTTGTTCACAGGTGTTTATTGCTTTGCACTTAAAAATGGGCTTGCATCTCCTTCCGTAGAGGCTGCAGTTTAAGGGGGATGCAGGGGGCACTCCATGGCCAACCTTTGCCCAAGTGTGCATTTGTGTAGCTGAGGCTGATGCTGGAAATGCCTCCCTCTTTCCTTGCACCAAGGCCCATGGGAAGCAGAGGTGCTGTCTTTTGCAGTCCGCCCTGTTTGCTGTGCCTCGCTGTGACCTGGCTCGGGCAGAAAGGGCTTCCCAGGTGTGAGCATGGGCTGGCACAGCCTCACACCTGTCCTCGGGCCACTGCTCCCCATGTGGCACTTGGTAAAAGTGGTGTGTCACCCACTCTCAGGAGATGGGGACGGCTGTGCCGTAACCCACTGGCTGTCCCACGGCCGGGGTGGCCAATGCCCCCGGGCCATGCTGTCCCACGCCCCGGGCCACACTGTCCCGCACCCCCTGGAGCCAGTGGCCATAAAGGGACCGAGGTTGCCATCTGCCGGTTCTGCTGCACAGGAACAGCAAGAGCCTGGCTCAGCCCTCTTGGAAGTGGCCCCTCAGGAGTGTGTCCTGATCCCACTCAGGTCACAGAGCATCGCCCACCCGTGACCCAGCCCTTGGCCTTTGGTAGCATGTCCCCATGGGCAGGTGTTCCAGGGGACAGGGCAGGCAGCCCATTCCCATTTAGACCCTGCTGCTCCTGCCCTGCCCCGCCCATGTGCTGCCCCTGGGCCAGGAAGTCCCTCCTGCTCTCCCCGTGGGGCCTGAAGTGTTGGCCTCTGGCACAAAACCTTCTGTGAGAATCCACAGGGCTCTTAATAAGGGAGCTCCTTCCTATTAAAGACTAATATTTCTACTGCTGATGATCACTGTCAGGTGCTTGTTCCTCCTCCAGGCTTGTCTTTATTTCCTTTCTCTTTCGAGTTCTTGGCAAGTACTCCCAGGCTGAGGATGTATGACTGCTGTAGGAGTACCCCAGGAGTGCAGCACCCTGCACATCTCACCTGGCCAGTCTCCCCAGCAGTGGCCAGGGCTGGGAGCTGCAGGAACACCAGCTGCAGCCCTGGTCCCCCAGCCAGCCCTGCAAAATCATGCTTTGCCTGCAGGAGCAACAAGGCTGAGCTGGCACAATTAGCAATAGCTCACTCAGGCATTGCTGGGAGGATGAGGTTACTTCTGTAAATCTATTATCTTTTTTGGCAATTAGCACCAGTTAGGAGCCCTGGGGATACGTGCAGGAAATAGCAGGAAGCCCAGTTAAGCACATCTCTTGCTTATCAAGCCCAGTTAAACAAGTCCCCCATGGCACAGCCCTGCCACTGGTAGCACACCTCATACACACACCAGAGATGATTTCTAGTGCTGGGATTGCTTTCCTGAGCACTGTGTAACCCCAGAGGTTTCCATTCAATGCACGTACATTCGGAGATGGAAAGTGAGGGGCTCACCCCAGCCTGGAATACCCCAGCACTCTGCAGGTTGTATGGAGGAGCCCATGGAGTCCCTGCATCTCCTGGATGCCAAAAGCTGCCCTGCTGGAGCAGCGCTGGTGGCTTGTCCTGCCTGGGGACAGTGCTGTGTTGTGCTGTGGGTGGGAGCTTGGCGTGGGGCAGGGCTCAGTGCCTGGGCCTGACCACACATGTGGAGCTGGGGATGGGGGAGCGAGCAAGACGCTGTTTGCTCTGGCCCAGGAAGACAGAGATGTGTGTTTGTTTTCCGTGCTATCTTTCGCATGGCATTTGTTTTGCTTGTCAAGCGTTTCAGTAGATAAAATGACCTAAAGGGAGATTATTTTATCCTAATTTAAGCTGTCAATTTATCACTGACTTCTGCTTGTCTGCGCCAGCAGGACAGCTTACTCTGAGTCCCTGGGGAAGCCTCTGCTAGAAAGTGAGAATTTGGGGGGGATTTGCTGCAGTCTCACAGCTAATCTGTGCTTATGTCAGCAACTACAAGCTGCTCCCCTGTCCCCCTGTGTCGTATTAGTTCTCATCACCGTGGACTGGCTTGGCTTCCCAGGGGCCTCCCCTGTCTAACTGGGGCCTGGGGTTGTTTTTCTCATGCTGCAGGCTGGTGGAAGAGTTCATGCTGCTGGCGAACATGGCCGTGGCCCATCAGATCTACCGCTCCTTCCCCGAGCAGGCCTTCCTCCGCCGCCACCCCCCGCCCCAAACCAAGCTGCTGAAAGACCTCATGGACTTCTGCAACCAAGTCGGCCTCGACATCGACTTCAGCAGCGCGGGGACCCTGCATGTGAGTGTGCTGGCCTGGCAGGGCCATGGGGACCAAGGGGGGGCAGCTACGTGACAGCATGTTTGTGACAGCATGTGCTTCATTCCCTGTCCCTCTCTGCCCAAGCAACGCTGACGACTCTGCCATGCCAAAACAAAACACCTCCCTCACTCACTCTTGATCTCATTAGTGCTGGGCAGGGGTGGCCCAGGCTGTCCTGGTCAGCCATGTTGTGCACAGAGATTAGAGCAGGGTGGGAAGGACCTTGCAAGTGACCCCTGCACTGCCCTCCCTGCAATGGGAAGGATGTTTCAGTGCAGGAGCACTCACTGAGACACCTAGATTTGCTTCTCTGGGCAGGTCCTGGGCAGGGTATTTGCTCCATAGCACAAGGAAAGTAGCTCTGCAAGGGCCTCTTTCTGTCTGGGCTGCTGCAGGTCTCAGGGAGGGCAGGGTGGGGAGTGGGGTGCATGGGAAGGACTGGAGAGCAGTGCTGGGAAAGGTCAGAGCAGCCAGTGCACGAAGTATCCAACCACTCCTCTGCTGAGCATGGCCTGAGGCTGAACTCCAGCTGAACAGCACCGCGCAGGTTCCAGGATTTTCTTTACTCACCGCAACTGGACTATGGATAATCCTCTGTTAATCCCATCCCTGCTGGCCTCCTGCATGCCCCTCCATCAGCTGAGACTGCTTTCCCTGCTTGCTGGCTGTGCCCAGCCTATATCAGCAGATGCAAGGCTGCTCACTCAGCTCCTCTCCTGCACTTTGAACCCTCCAGCCCTTCCTCACTGCTACCCCCAGGCAGTGACCTCCCATATCCATGTCTCCCCAGAGTCCCATTAGTCCATTTGCTGAAGCTCTCAGGAGCTGGATGGGAGCCAGACATGGGTTGGGAGAGGGTTTACAGCCTCTCTCTCACTCTGCACAACTGTGAACAGAGCCAGCAGTCCCCATGCCCTGGGTGCTCCCTGCCACTGACCCTAGGAGGAGAGCCAGTGCTCAGGACTTGTATGCAGTCCTACTGGGGCTGCTGGGACCACAGCAAAGCCCAGTTTCATGTGCATCTTTTGGCTTACTAGGGGATTTTCAGGAAAAAGGGGAATTTGGCTTTGACAGGCTGCTGTGAGCACCAGTAAGGTCTGCCTGGGTCCGTTTACCACCATTAACATGCCAACAGTGAATGCTCTCTCTTTTCTCCTCCAGAAAAGCTTAAGTGAAACATTTGGTGCTGACAAATATTCCAGAGCAAGGAAAGAAGTGCTGACCTACATGTTCTCCAGGCCCATGCAGGTGAGAACAATGCTGTGCTGTCAGGCATGTCTGCTTGTAGCTTTCTGCTGTGGCTGCATCTTCAACCCTAGCCCCTTCTGTGTTACCAAGCTGGTCACTGCACACAGAGGGAGTGAATGAGTACTGAACACGGTGTTCCAGGGCTGCCAGCAGCTTCCTCCAGTGCCTCCAGCCCTGTGCAGCTGGCAGTGGGAGTATCCCTTGAGCAACAAAGCTTCACTGGATGGCAAGGTCAGGCTGAGTCTTTCTTCACTGCCCACAGTGTCCCTGTTATTACTGGTTGGGATATTTCACCCTTGAAGTTGCATGAGGGCTGTTAGCAGTTCACAAGGAGCCAGCCCTGTGAACAGCTGGTGGTGAGCTCCATGGGTCATGTTTGTGCCATTTCTTCACATCATGGTATCCCAACTGGTCCAAAGAAGGAGTTAAGACTAGGGGTGTGCAGCTGGCCATAAGCACAGTCTGGTACCTGCTCTTGGAAGAAGGAAAGTTCTGGAAACCCTTCAGTCTCCCTCCAGCCCAAGTGGCTTTCTTTGACAGTCTCTGCAATGGAGGCCTGTGCTGCTCACACTAGTTGTTATGTTTGGTGCATCTGTAGCTCAGAACACTTACTTGGGTGTTTATCACCATTATAAAAAGTTTTTGTGAGGCATCAGCTGCATTTGCAGTTGGGTATAGCACAACCTTTGCTGAGGAAAGTCCTACCCCATGGGGAGAAGGGGCACGTTCCTGAAAGGATCTCACTGCCGTGGCCTGCTTATCACTGCAGGAATGAATCATCTCCCTAACATCACTCATTTTACTGTCACTCTTCTAATTAGCTTATTTGCTTCATTTACTCATTAGTGGTTGCCTGAAGTCCTGATGTGTTTCCAGGATTTAATGCTTGTTTGCAACTGGGACTGGGGTATGAGGCCATGTAGGAAACTATCCTCTCATGTGTGTCCAGCTCAGGAGGGCTGCTTTGTAAGGAGCAGGGAGTGTCTTCTGGAGCTGGATGTTTTGTCCCAGATCCTGTGTCCTGCTTTGGGTTATCCTGGTCCCTTCTGTCACATCATCGTTTTTTGGTGGAAGGTGCGCTGGTGACATGAATTCCTTTGAATCCCTCTCTGGTCCTGCTGACTGTGGCACAAGCCTTGACTTTGCCAGTAGCAGCACAGGGAGCAAGCCTGGCTCCTGGCCAGGATGGATGAGCAAGGAATGTTCTGCAGTGGCACCAAGAAGAGATGGGCTTTTGGGGACACACAGAGTTGCTGAGATCTTGTCATTGTGGTGTCCTGAGACTGTGGTTGGAGAAGTGGTGGGAGTGCTTTCAGATACCACACAGTGGCTCTCATTAAGATTTAGCCTTCTGAATACGTTAGATCATTACATAAAGAGCTGTCAAGGTTTTGGGGATGAAGTCTTCTGCAGAGTAGATACCAGACAGAGAAAGAGGCACTTTTAAAGGAGATATTCCACGAGACATGATTTTGGCAGGAGCTAGTCTCATTCCATCATCAGAAAACAAAGGTGCCTGTGTGTTCAGGTGTGCTGTGCAGTCCATTCATACGTGGCAAACCTGCTGCCAGGCACTCTCCCATGATAGGTGAAACACCTTGGAAGGGGCAAACAGCTTCCAGGAGGAAGGAGCTTTCTCTGTGAGGAGTAATTTTTTTGCTGTCTGCCACCAGCATGAGACCAGATGGAAGAATCAGCCCCATCCTGCTGGATGTCATGGTCCCTCATGGGGGAGAGGACAGATTTGAGTGTTGGCAGCTGCGGAGCACAGCCACGGAGGGGCCCAGGCCGGTGGCGAGGGCTGGGCCATTGTTCTGATAGATGGTGCAGCGAGACCGTCTGGTCGGGCCACTGACAAGTCACACGCACAGCTCCCAGTGATAAAGCTGATGTTTCAGGGACAAGGCTGCAGCTAAATCAGCCTAAACAACCTGTCCACAGGTTTAACCCCTGGTCGTGCCAAGCCTGTGTTTTCCCTCTTCACTGCGTGCTGGTGGTCAAGACATCAGCCTCTTGGAGGAGGAGGGAGATGGGAAGCAACTGGTACTGCGTGTGCTTGAGGGAATGCCTGGACTGGCGTGCCAGGAGCCTCGTAACAGATGAAGGAGCAGCGACACACCATTTTTCAGGGGCTCAGTCATTCGGGGATTCAATCTGTCCGTGAAAGCAAAGCTGCCCCTGGTTGGCTGGGGCTGATTTATTGGGGCTGATTTATTTCCATGTTCCTCTCAGTTCTCCGGGGATTGCAGCAAACTCTGGGGATTTGAGACCTCTTGTGAGTCAAATCTGTTAATGAGTAAACATCTGCTTCATGCCAGGCTGATGTCCCTGGGTTGTGCTGTCACAGTGGTGAGGATGGGTGTCAGATACATATCGGACTGGGCTCCCTGCAGGGTGTAACCCTACCATGGCCTAGGCGAGTATTTCTGCTGTGATACTCAAGCTGCTGCAAATGTCAGTGAGGGTCATGGGCTGCCAAAAGGGTGTCCAAAATGGTGCTGGACCCCACAGTGGCCAGCATATCAATCAAGACAAAGTGCCCCAGACAACAGCAAGCAGCACAGGACCTTCAGCATCTTTTCTAACTTTAAACAAGATGAGGTATAACTTGAAACACTGCTGGGCATATGGCAGGGATGGGCCCTTCCCAGTGAATTTCTCAGAGCAGGGATTTTGTCTGGTGCTCTGCTTTCTGCCTGCCTGGCTTTGTAGGGACCTTCCTGTCTTCTGTCCAGAAGCCTGGCACAAGTGCCTGGAAGCTCCCTGTGATTCCATGCTGTCTGTCAGCACAAGGGCACTCATCCCCTCCCGCAGCAGCCTCTGGAGCTCGGTGTGTCTCCCTGCCCAGCTTCATTCTGTGGGAGCCGAGCTAATTGAGTGGAGACCATACTTTGTGGAGTCCATCAGAAGCAATTTAATTCTGGGTTGTGGAAATTGGCAGCGACCACAGCTCCTATCCCAGCTCCTGGGTCTCATAATAAGGCTGGGACTGATGCTGCTTTTTTTAACCTGCTCTATTTACTTGCCCGGATCAGTGCATTGCTGCTCAGCAGGAGCTGGCTGCGCCACTGGCCTGGAGAGCAGAGGATACAGCTGCCCAAACCAAGGATCCCAGGACGGCTCTGTAATCAGAGCTGGCTACTCCTGTTTTTTTAAAATCACTTGCTCTTATTTTTAAATGGGTTCATTCAATCGCCACTGTGCCGTGACCCTGCCGCCACCCCCCTGACCTGCACAGCTTCCCCTCCCCGCCTGGGCCCAGCCCCCAGTGTTTTCCCAGCCCCAAGAGCTGGTGTTTCACAGATGTAAAAATAAAAGCTGTAACCTGTGGGATAACAGGGGTGACACAGGAGAGGTTCCTGCTGAAGAGGCTGCTGAGCAGTGGTGCCGCTGTTGCCCTGGTGTTGGTTTAGATTTGGCAGTTCACCCACTCAGCTCCCCAGCTGTCATGGTGGGATGGAGCAGCAGGGATCACAGCAGGGCTGTGTCTCCTCCTTGGAAGCCACTCATAACTGCCCCCAGTGCTCTCCAAGCATGCACAGTGGGTGTGTAAAGCCTGCATCCAGACCCATAACCAGAGAGTCAGCCTGGGAGTTGCTCTGTGAGGCCCCTTGGTGGGAGAGCATCTGATATGGGCACAGAACAAGCTGGGCTCTGTCCTGGAAGATGTGAGATGGCAAATGAGCCCCAGGGCCTCAGCAGAAGCAGGAAGCTGCTTAGACCCATGGGTGATGTGAAAGTTGATGCAGTCCTTGGGGCCAGGCAGGGACAGCTGGCAGCCAGCAGCTCCCTGCAGTGGCTTTGCCCCTTTTATTCTGTGCTCAGTTTCTGCAGTGCCTGTGCAGCCCAAACTGAGCAGCAGGTGAAGAACCACCAGCAGACAGGATGTCTTCAGAAGGGCCATTGGCTGCTGGCGCTGTGTCTCGCAGGGCCAGACCCCTCCAGCCTCATGGCACCACCCTTGCTCACACCCTTCCCTCGTTTCTCCCCCTTTCAGATGGCTCTCTACTTCTGCACCGGCGTCCTGAACGATGAGACCCTCTTTCACCACTACGCCCTGAACGTGCCGTTCTACACTCACTTCACCTCTCCCATCCGCCGCTACGCCGACATCGTCGTGCACCGCCTGCTCTCCGCCTCGCTCGGTGCGTGCTGCTCACTGCATGGGCTGGGCACTGCATGGGGGACAGGGGCCGTGGCATGGCTCTGTAGCAGGAGGGAGCGTGGGCATGTTATTGTCACTTGTCCCCTTTGCAGGTGCCAGATCCCCCATCAAAATGGAGAAAGAGGCCATCCAGAAACAGGCAGATCACTGCAATGACCGGAAGATGGCTTCCAAGAGGGTGCAGGAGCTCAGTGCTGACCTCTTCTTCTCTGTCTTTGTCAGGGTAAGACCCAAGGCTATTTTCTCCAAAAGCATCTCTGGATTTCCCTGGGAAGGCCCAGCCTACATGCTTCTGGACAGGGAGCTGTGTCTGCCCACTTGGCTTTAGGAAAGGCAAACAGTGACAGGACACACTCAGCAACCACCACTGCTGGGTTCCAGGACCTGGAGACACTGTTCCCCTTGGGGATTGCTGAATGAGATCTGCTGTGTAGTGACAGCCCTGTCTCTTGACAGGAATGTGGTCCTCTGGAGTCAGAAGCCATGGTAATGGGTGTCCTGAGCAAGGCCTTTGACGTCCTGGTGCTGAAGTTTGGAGTCCAGAAGCGCATCTACTGCAATGTAAGTACCTCACCAGCATGAGACAGTGCCAACACTGCCTTGCCAGAGCAGCCTGGCATCACTGCAGGCAATGGCTGTCCTGGTGCCCTTTTGTGCCAGCCCTGCAACAGACAGAGCTGTGCCCAAGCTGGGCCAGCTAGAAGGGAGAAAACCTTCCTGGAGTTTACCTTCCATCCCTCAGCCCAGGCAGGCACAAGGGACTGGGGGGTCTGGATCAGCCCAGTCTCTGAGGACCAGCTTCTCCCTGTGACATGCTGGGGTTGATCTAGCCTAGGTAAAAGGGAATAAAGCCAGATTCAGGGGAACAGAGATAAGCGTGGATCTGAAGCGAGCACAGGGAGCGAGGCTGGTTTTCATTTCATTTAATCAGATGGTTTATCTGGGGCTGTGACAGCAGCTCTGTGGGCCAGCACCTGCACTTGGTGACAGCATCCTCTCTTAATAACCTGGTTATATGTCTGGCAATGACATCTTTAAACAGGACATAGAGCATGATATATGGCTGGTGGTGTATGGCAGCAGCCCCTGATTTACACGCTGGGCTCAGGCTGACGGGCTGCTGCATCCCAGTGTTAAAGAGCTGCAGAGGCAGTGTGCTGGGCAGAAGCAGGCAAGGTGGAGGAGAGCTGGGGGGGACATGTTCCCAACACTGTCCCTGCCTGCAGGCGCTGCCCTTGGTGGACTTCCACTTCCAGAAGGCAGGGAAGAAGCCAGAGCTGACACTCTTGTGGGAACCAGAGGAGCTTGAGGAGGAATCTGTGCACCAGGTAAGACCTCCACAGCATGGGACAGGCTCACAACACTGTGGGGCTGGCATGGAGGCTGTGGGCAACTTGTGGGTCCTGTGATGTCTGCAGGGACAGGTCAGGGAGGCAGGACTTACATCGCAGGGTGTCAGGTCCTGCTGTCCCTCCGTGTCCCTTTCCCAGTGAGCCCAGCTTCAGCCTCAGCCTCTTCTGCCATCCAGTCCAGTCCCTTCACTGCCCTCACAATCTGACCCCTCCATAGCCTTCAGTCTCTGCCCTGCCTGCTGTGTGCCCTGCCTCCCAATTCAGTTTTCTCCAGGAATTGAATTAGCATGCTGTTTACTTCCTCCTTCTGGATCATCAGTTAAGATGTTAAGATCAGGCTTAAGGCAGCTCCTGTCTAGACCCTTCCCCCCATCCTGGCACTCTTTGCCCCTGACATGGCTTTTTCTTGGGGTTTCCATCCCTGTGACAGGGTTGTGCCTCAATTAGGAGAATTTTTTTAAATCAGACTTCCTGAGATGCAGTGTCAAATGTTTTAACAGCATCTAGAAATCTCTCTCCTGTGTCCCTGTCATCTATTAACTTGGTAACTCAATCAAAGGGAGCAATCGCATTTGTCTGGCTTGATTAAGTGGTGCTTCTTTGCCAGCTTTTGTCTGGCATGGCTATAAAACCCCAGCTGTGTTGACTGCTGTGATCCCTGACTGAAGGGCTGAATTCCAGCCTCTCCCTGCACCACTCCATGGACTCTGCACTTGAGCCCCAATTCTATCCAAGCCCAGCACATCCCATCCTTGCCTGCTTAGGGTTCCTGACACAGAGTGGGCTGACCCTCCCAGCTGGGGTGATGCATGTGCTGGAGAGTCCTTCCCTTCCCCGAGTGGATGTTGTGATCAGAGGTGGATCTGGCTCTGCAAACATTTCTGCACGCCTCCCTCCCTTTGAAGCTGAGCTTTCCTCTCTCAGCTTGGCTCAGAAAAGCCCCATGAATGCAGCCTGGAGTGGCCTCAGTTCCCCCTTTCCTACAGGAGCAGGGATCACTTACACCCTAGCAGGGAGCTGATGAAAAATGATGCCCCAGCGTGAGCAGGGCCCATTTTGGTTAAGCAAATAGTTGGTAGAGGAAACTCCTCCACAAACCTTCCACACCTCCTAAGAAAACTCTGGAGCTCTCCCATGGGATCAGGCTCTGAGCTCTCCTCCGAGCCAGCATATCCCTGAGTTTATAAATCTCCAGCCCTGGGATGAGCCAGATTCCTGTGAGCCATGCTGAACTCTGGTAGATGTCACCTGGACACCCCACAGCACCAAGCACCCCAGCTCCCCACTCGGCCCCAGCTCTTGGTCTCTGCTTCCTGGCTCAGCTGAGCCTGGCCAGGCAGTGAGAGCATCAGGGAAGGCTGTTAGTGAGGAGGTGTGCCAGGGTCTGGGCTTTGTTTGGCACTGCCACAGAGGGCAGATGTTGCCCCCATTTCTCTCTGATCTCCAGGAGATGACCAAGGCCTCAGTGGACATCACTCAGGGGTGGAGTAAGAAGTGGATCTAAGACTCAGAGGATTTGATGTGAAACTGTGCTGTTCCACAGCAGTTCAGCAAAGCGATAAGGCAGGATTGCAAGGGAGGATCCTGATACTCGCCCTTTGACTCCCCCATGTGTGGGGGACTTCCCCATGAACACCACCCCCTGCACTGCAGCCAGCTGGGGCGAGCAGGAGCTGATGCTCAGTAGCCCACAGCTCTCTGGCAGCCAGGTGTGATAGGATTTTCCTGCAGGTTGCTCCTCACTGGCCACTTTGGTACAGTTAAGTCTCAATGAGATTTTGCTGTTCTGAATGATTAATCTGGAGCAGCCGGTGCTGGATGAGCTGGGAAGGATTGGACAAGGTTACACTGGTAGCTCTGAGCCTGCTTCTCCTGGGGCCAGCCCTGAGCAGATGGCCTCAGCAAGCCCTGCTACAGCACGGGGCTTGGGGACAGGCTCCAACAAGCAAAGTCCCCAAATGCCTGCACATGGCTCCAGGACAGCCCTTCCCAATGTCCCCCTTAACTGTGCCTCAAGGACAGAGCAGATCAATACTTTCCACTTCTAATCCATACAATCATGGGAAGAGCTGGGGTCAGAGGAGCAGGGAGGTGGCAGCAGCAGTGCAGTTCCTGAACAGGAGGGATTGATTTTTCTGGGGTCTTCGTTCCCTTGCATCTCTCTAATCTATTGTGCTCCCTTCCTGGGGCTCCCCTCACTGTGGAAGCACAGGCAGATTGTTCCCTCCTGATGAAATGCTCAACATCAGGTGGAAAACCCTTCTCACTGCAGCTCAACATTGGCTCTTGGCCAAGCTCCATTAAGAGATGACGTGGTTCTGCAGCTGAAGGGAGGAGGCACGGGTGGCCTTGATGGGAGGTTGGGACCCAAGGCCAAGGGCACAGACACCCACAATTCTTCCCAGACTGTGTGGAGAGCAAGGGTGGGGCCTGATCAGTCTGGGATAATTGAGGCTGTTTAGGGAGGCTCATTTAGGTTTGTTTGGGTGCCCTGGCTGGTGTCAGAGTTCATGGTGTTGCCCTTGAGGGTGCTGCCTTCAGCCCTAGGAGCACCCTGGACCGCAGCAGAGCTATCTGAATCCATCCTGCCCCATTCCTTGGTTCCTCATGGGTGCACTAATGGAGGCAGCAAAAGCCAACACAGCTTTAAGCAAATCTTGGTGTGCTTCCAAGCTGCCTGAAAACCCTCTTTTCTCTCTTTCTCTCCCTTGATGCAGGTGATCACCATTTTCACGCTGGTGGAGGTGGTGCTGACGGCAGATGGTGGCCCCCTCAAGTACAGTGCCCTGCTCAAGAGGCCAAGCTTGGACAAGTGAGAGCCCTGGCTCTGTGGGCTTCCCACTGCTGATGCTCCCTCACTTCCCAGGCCCCGCTCCGGCACCCGCTGGAGACAGAAGGGACCCACAAGGACTTTGGGGTTTTGTGTTTTAAAACCATTGTGGTTTTGTTTCTAGTTTGGATTTTAACTCCACCTGGGGGCAGGGCTCAGGGCTTGAGCCTGCCCCAGGCAGAACATTTGTACTCTTGAGTATTTTTAGCATGATGCTTTCTTAATTTTTTTTTAAGGCAGTGGTGTCCACCTCCAGCTTCAGTGCCCGTGGTGAGGGCTGAGAGGGGATATGTGTCCCCAGGAGCAGAGAGGGGCTGGCTCCACCATCCCAGGTGGGATGTGGATGCAGTGGGATGCAGCCATGGGGCCATGCAGGAGGGTTTCTTGCAGGGTTTTGTGTGGTGTAATAAAAGCAGGTCAGCGTTTGTGCGTGGAGCTCGTGCAGGTTTTATTTTGTTTACTTCATGTTCCCCCAGCTGGGGGATCCCAGCAGTAACTCTGGGGAGCCCCCTGCCTCATCCCCCTGCCTGCATCCCCCTGCCCTGGGGAGCCCCCTGCCTTCCCTGTCCCCCACTTCCCAGGCATTATGAAATCTGGCCTCAGTACCTGTCACAGCCTCAGATATGCTTGGCCAGATGTGAGATCAGGGCAGGTGTTCCCAGCTCCTGATCCAGCAGGGATTCCCTCAGTCCCTCTGACTTCACCAGGAGTCCCTGTGTGTCTGCTCCAGTCCCTCACACCTTGGCCTCCAGCCTAACCCTGCTCAGTGACCCTGTGGCACCATGTCCTTGCATCCAGCACCTCACTGACCAACTGAGCACTGCCATTTCCAGCCACCTCTGCCTGCCCTCTGTCCCCATGTCCCCACCCACACTGTGAGGATGTGTCAGGGGCGTGGGCTGCTCTGGCAACCTCCACATCATCACAAGCAGTGGCTGGTGAAGGGATTGACATCTGGCAGGAAGGAGCCCTGCATCACTCTGCCCCACCAGTGGTGACAGCCATGGCCCTGGCAGCAGCACATCAGCCCTCTGCAGGAGCCAGGAGCTGGCCAAACCTCGACTGCCTGGATCAGGGTGGGGGATCAGGGCTGGGTACAGCACAGTTCCTAGGAGCTGGTGAAGCCATCAATGACAACCTGTTGTCCCCAGGACTTGTGCTTCTGCAGTGTCCTTCCAGATGGCCTGGTGCAATCACAGACAGATGTCACCTGATGCTGGTGACACGGGGCTGTTCCCTGCCCACAGCAGGCACCCCGCTGTGCAGGTGTGCTGGCACGGGCTGCCCCAGGACACCCAGTGTGTCAGGCACCAGCTACCAGGAGCTGGTGGGCAGCGTGTGACTGCTGGGAGAGGGGACCAGAGGACACTGACACCAAAGCCAAGATGTCCACCCCCTACCCCTCAGCCCAGTGTCCCCCTCCTCGAGTTTGTCTCAGGAGAAACCAGGCAAATCCAGCCTGGCCCAGCTCAGCCTGTCTGCAGGAGCAGCCCTTTGCCCTGCGCTCTCTCTCCCACTGCCCGGGGTCCCGCCGGCAGCCGCCCCCATGGGAGCTGGGGCCCAGAGGTGCCCTGGTCCTCAGGGACAGGCCGGAGGTCCTGCCTTGCTGGTGGGGGCAGGGATGGCCCCAGGGTGGGGCGAGGGCATTGGGAGGGCCCTGGGAGGGCTGGAGATAGTCCGTGAATGTTATCGGCCCATCGTCTCACGGGACAGGGAAGAGCCATAAAGGGCTGCCCCTCGCCCTGGACTAAGGCAGCATTCCAGGAGGGAGCCGGGGTGGGCAGCATGGGGCGGCCGCTTTCCCCTGGAACCTTCTTTCTCCTCTGCTTCCTCGCCCAGCTCGCCGCTGCAGCCTCTGGTGACAGGGGACGTGTGGGACAGTGGGGTAAGAACCTCTGGTGGGAGATGCTGGGGCTGGCATCACTTCCTTGGGGATCTCCAGGGACCATGTCACCTTCCCTTGGGATACAGCAAACAGGAACCCTCACAGCCACCTCAGGGTGCTCTGAGACCACAACCTTTGAACGGGTTGTCTCAGCTTCCCCCCAAAACAGGCCCTCCCCTCGTCCCTGCTGCTCCCAACCCCCACCCCTGACTTTGGATCAAGTGGCCCAATAGCCACAGCCAGCCGTGGCTACCCAGCCATTGCACACTCGCTGTGGCTGATCCTCGGGCTCCTCATCCACTCTGCCAAGACGCACAAAGGACTTCCCTGCCAAACTGTGCCTCAGTTTCCCTTGGGCACGTGGTTTCTGAGCAATGCTGGTCTGCAAAAGACCATGCTGATCCCCAGGGGTTTCCTGGTCCTCCATGGTGGGGGCTTATAGGAGCTAAATTCACCTCGGGTAGAGATGGGCATGCTGGACCCCTGGGGGTGCACCTGGGGGCTCCCAGCTCTGCTGTCACTCCAGATGCTGAGAAGACCCCGGGCTACTGGAATAAAGGTGCCAGGAGGAGGCTGGAGTTGGCCTTAGCCTTGCAGCCAGCAGCACAGCGGGCCAAAAACATCATCCTCTTCATGGGTGACGGTGAGTGCCCCGGGTCACTGCCAGGCCCTGCAGCTCCCCAGCAGCGGGGGGATGTGGCTGATGAGAAGATGGGGCTGGGCAAGCCCTCGGGCAGTGCCTGGGGAGGGCAGGGCTGGCCCTGGTCCGGCCCCCTGCCGCCCAGTGACTCAGCCATGGCCGCAGGCATGGGGCTGTCCACCGTGTCAGCAGCTCGGATCTACAAGGGGCAGCTGGCCGGTGGCTCAGGCGAGGAGAGCGTCTTGGCCATGGAGACCTTTCCCCACATGGCCCTGGCCAAGGTGAGTGGGGCAGCGCTGGGGGGGACACTCCTGCTGCCCCTGCTTGAGACCCCACCACACCCGCGTTGCTTCCAGACCTACACCATCGACCGGCAGGTGCCCGACAGCGCCGGCACGGGCACCGCCTACCTCTGTGGGGTGAAGGCCAACGCCAAGACTCTGGGGCTGAGCGGGGCAGCCGTCTATGGGAAATGCCACACCACCTTCGGCAATGAGGTGGACTCTGTCCTGCACCGGGCCAGGCTGGCGGGTACGGGGCAGCGGGAAACCCTGTCAGAAAGCCGGGCATGGCCATCCACTGCCTGCAGGGCAGGATGGACTCCTTGTAAACCCTTGCCCACGCTGCAGGCAAGTCCGTGGGCATCGTGACGACCACGCGGGTGCAGCACGCGTCCCCCGGCGCGGCCTACGCGCACTCGGCCAGCCGGGGCTGGTACGCAGACGCCAACATGCCCCAGGAGGCCCTGCGGGACGGCTGCAAGGACATCGCCTGGCAGCTGGTGCACAACACCGACATCAACGTGAGCTGGGGAGCGGGAGAGGGAGGGACGGGGCTCCAGGAGCACTGGGAGGGACTGCCGAGCTCCCCGGCAGGTGATCCTGGGCGGCGGGAGGATGTACATGACCCCAAAGCAGACTCCGGACCCCGAGTACCCGGAGGACCCGGATCAAAATGGCACCAGGGAGGACGGCCGGGACTTGATTGCTGAGTGGCTGAATGCCAAGCAGGTAGTGTGTGGGGGAAGAAGAAGTGGGACTCCGGGCACAGGGTGTGTGCCATTGGCACTCCCTCGGCTCTCGCTGGCAGGGTGCCCGCTACGTCTGGAACAAGAAGGGCCTGGATGAGGTCGAAGAGGATTCTGTGAGCCACCTTATGGGTAGGAGCATCACTGCCTGCACTAATGGCAACGCTTCCTCCTCCCCTCTCTGGAGGTGTCAGCCAGGGCACAAAGCAGTCCCAGGATGGACCCCCTCACCCTCCTCCTCCAGGCCTCTTCGAGCCCAAGGACATGAGATATGAGCTGAACCGCAACACATCCACAGACCCCTCCATTGTGGAGATGACGGAAAAGGCCATCCGCATTCTGCGCAGGAACCCCAACGGCTTCTTCCTCTTCGTGGAAGATGAGTAGCTCCAGGCGGGCTGGGGCTGAGGTGGGATGTGGGTCCTGGGAGCAGGTGGCTATCCAAGGGGATCAGGGAGAGGGTGACAGCCACATTCCCCATGCAGGTGGCAGAATCGACCACGGCCACCACAGTGGCCGGGCCAAGCAGGCGCTGATGGAGGCTGTGATGCTGGACCGGGCGGTGGCACGGGCGGGCGAGCTCACCTCCCCTGCTGACACCCTGACCGTGGTGACGGCTGATCACTCCCATGTCTTCACTTTCGGGGGCAGCACGCCACGAGGCAACTCCATCTTTGGTGGGTCCTGGAGAGGGGCAGTGAGCATCCCTCTTTGACCTCACCCGGTTGCTTCCACAGGAAGCTGAGCTTGCCCAGGCAGGGAGCTGGGGAGAGGTACCCAGCTGGGACAGGGGGTGACAATGTCTTTCCCTGTGCCAGGGCTGGCTCCCAAGAAAGCCAAGGACAAGCGAGCCTACACCAGCATCCTCTACGGCAATGGTCCTGGCTACAGCATCCGTGACGGGGCCCGTCCAGCTGCCAGCCTCCCTGCTGCAGGTACAAGACTGCTGGGGATGTGGCAGAGCCATGGGGTGGCTGGGGACAGATTCCCAGTGAGTCTGCTGGGGACTGGGTGGAGGCACAGGGTGGCTGGGGAAAGCATCCCACTGGCATGGCCTTGGATGCCACACAATGTCCCGGTGCCACCATCAGGCTCAGGAGTCACCCCACTGAAGAAATCACGCTGATGCAGGAGTGATGGGAACTGTCCCCCCCACCCCTGTGACATGTCAGGGAGCCAGACTCCCAGCCTCATTTCTCCTCTCCCCCCTGCAGAGGACAAAGACTACAGACAGCAGGCAGCTGTGCCCCTGGAGACAGAGACTCATGGTGGGGAAGACGTGGTGGTGATGGCCCAGGGCCCCATGGCCCACCTCTTCCACGGGGTGCAGGAGCAGCACTACATCGCCCACGCCATGGCCTACGCTGCCTGCCTCGAGCCCTATGCCACAGAGCCTGGGTGCAGGGCAGCCCGCAGGGCCTCCCATGGCACACGGTGCTTGCCACAGCCCCTGCTTGCCCTCCTGGCCTTCTGCATGGCTGCCCTCATAGTGAGGGGCTGAGAGGCTCTGGCTGAGTGCCACTGTGGACAGGACCAAGGGATGCAATAAAGCAGAGGTTGCTTGTCTCCATCCGCCGTGCAAAGTTACAGTGGTGGTCACCTCCTGAGGTGCTGCCCCATGCCTGCCTCCCCAGTTGGCTGTGGCTCCTGGTCCTCCCCTGGGACCAGCACTGGAGGCACTGGAGTGAAGGAGATGATGAAATGTGAGTGTGGGGAGGCAATGTCCTGAACAGCTTTGCCCAGTTGTAGCACAGTACACAAGGGTTGGTGCATTCCTATCAAGGGCTGAGCAAGGAGAAGAATTTTAGTCTTGGTTTTTCTGTTCAAGAAAGCCAGGGCAGAGAGCAGGGTGCTCGCTGTATGAGTGAGCCCAGGTGCTCCCCATACCCACTGTTATCCCAGGTCCAATGCTCAGACCTGCCCATGGCACCCTGGGACAGGGCATTGCCCTGCCTGGCACCACAGCACCATGGCCAGGGCAGGATTTCCTGCCAGCACTGCGCTTGTCCCTGCATCTGTCTGTGCCCCAAGCCCATCTGTGCCCAGCAGGCACAGGGCATTGTGCTAAGGAGGTGACATCAGCCCAGCCCCACGGCCTTTGTGCTCACCAGAGGTGTGCTGAACCTCTCCCCACACCCAGCTAGGGCTGATCCCTGTCCAAAGTCCCTCCCCAGATCTGCTGGCTTTACAGACACTGCCAGCAGCGTTGGCCTGTCAGGTCTCACCATGCAGCTCCTGGCATCCCTCACCCTCTGCCTCTGCGCAGGGTTCAGCACCGCTGTCATCCCAGGTGGGGACAAGGAAGGGGATGGGTGCCTGGCTGGCTGCAGTGGGTGTCCAGGGAAGCAGGGTGTCAGCCCTGTTGGCCACAAGGAGGGCAGGGGAAGGGGAGCTGGGCTGCCCAGCTGAACAAGAATTAATGAGTGTTAGTTACCCCTGCTCTTCTGGGGTTTTTGAACCAGTTTTCCCTCAGGTTTTTGCTTGCTTCTGTGCTGGGGGCTGGTCTGGGGGAAGTGCCTGTGTCCTCTATCATGGATTTGTCCCCACCCCACTCACCAGATAACTCCCCATCATGTCTGGTTTTGCTCTCCTTCCTTGTTCCCTGCCCCAGGACAATGGGGCCAGGCAGTCGGTGCAAGCCTGCATGGCCCCCCCACCCCAAATAGCCCCCTGAACCACCTGGTCCACGTGAGAGGAGGCCCCTGCATGGGAGTGCCCAGGGGACAAGTATCCCTGGGGTGTAGGTACCCTTCAGGGGTGCCCCAGGGTTGCTGGGACTGATGGGTGTTTGCACGGTCCCAGCTGAGGAGGAGAATCCATCCTTCTGGTACAAGCAGGCAGCTGCAGCCATCGAAGCTTCCTTCAAAATCCAGCCCAGGATACGCGAAGCCAAAAACCTCATCCTTTTCCTTGGGGATGGTGAGTCCCACTGGCCCCAGTGGCAAGCAGGCTGACATGGCCAGTACTCTGCTGAGTGGGATGTGTGCAGGGCACCTGGTCCAGAGAGTGACCAGGACCCTCTCTCTGCTCAGGATTTGGGATACCCACCATCACAGCCACCCGCATCCTTAAGGGGCAGCAGCAGGGGAAGCTGGGCCCTGAGACCCCTCTTGCCCTGGATGCTTTCCCCTATGTGGCTCTCTCTAAGGTAAATTCCAGCATGCTGGAAAGGGGCCATGGTGATCCTGGGCATGGGGCCATGGTTATCGCAGGCATGGGGCTGCACACATGTTGTGCATGGGGTCCCTCCCCATCCCACCTGTGTTCATGGGTGTGTGAATGAGCATGGCAGGGGATGCTGGGGGGGACACCCACTGGGGACCCCTGCCCTGAGCCCCTCTGTCCTCGGCAGACCTACAATGTGGACAGGCAGGTCCCCGACAGCGCAGGGACAGCCACAGCCTATCTGTGCGGGGTGAAGGGCAACTACATGACCATAGGCTTGAGCGCGGCCGCCCGCGTCTCGGAGTGCAACACCACGGCTGGCAACGAGGTGATCTCAGTGCTGGAGCGAGCCCGCAAAGCTGGTAACGGGGGATGCAGGCCTGGGGGGACCCTGTGGGGACAAGGGGTGCCACACTGGGGGTTTTCCCCCCATAAGCATCCCACAGCTTGGTGGTGGGGACCCTGCGTTGCCCTTGGTGGGACCTGATGGGCAGGGTTTGGCAGGGAAGGCGGTGGGCATCGTGACCACGACGCGGGTGCAGCACGCGTCGCCCTCGGGGACCTATGCCCACGTGGTGAACCGGAACTGGTACGCGGATGCCAGCATGCCCCAGGAGGCGCGGCTGCAGGGCTGCAAGGACATCGCCTGGCAGCTGGTGCACAACGTCGACATCAACGTGAGCGCACGGGAGGAGGAGAGCGGGGACAGACCCCTCTCAGGGCACCCCTGCTAACACTTCATCCACCTCATCCCCTCCAGGTGATCCTGGGTGGTGGTCGGAAATACATGACCCCCGCGGGGACCCCGGACCCCGAGTACCCCGCTGACAGCAACCAGAATGGGATACGCGAGGATGAGACAAACCTCATCAACGTGTGGCTGGAGGCACGGCCGGTGGGTGATGCATCAGGGACACTCCTCTGCCCACAGCCCTGGCACCGGGCCAGGCACCCACTAACCCCCTGAGGGATTTGCCCACAGGGTGCCCGCTATGTCTGGAACAGGACAGAGATGCTGGCTGCTGCTGCTGACCCCAGCGTGAATTATTTGATGGGTAACAAATGACCCCTGTGCCAGGACCCAGCAGGTGCTGGGACACTCAGGCACTGATGCTGTCCCCAACACATTCCCTCACAGGTCTCTTTGAACCCGGGGACACGAAGTACAACCTGGTGCGTAACACCACCCTGGACCCATCACTCACCGAGATGATGGAGGCAGCCATCACCATCCTGAGCAGGAACCCTAAAGGCTTCTACCTCTTTGTGGAAGATAAGTTGGGGCTTGTGCCCCTGGGGCCAGTGAGAGGGCGTGTAGGGTGGGGGTAGGAGTTGGGCAGCTGCTGTCAGTCCCCAGCCCACCGTGGGTGCCCATCTGCAGGTGGCAGAATCGACCATGGCCACCATGATGGTGCAGCCCATAAAGCACTGACGGAGGCGGTGGAGTTCGACGGGGCCATCGAGCGGGCGGGGGCCCTGACAGACGAGGCTGAGACCCTCACTGTCGTCACCGCTGACCACTCGCACGTCTTCTCCTTTGGTGGCTACACCCTGCGTGGCTCCTCCATCTTCGGTGTGGCTCTGCCCTGTTCTGGGTACTGCCAGCCCTCTGGCACCCTGACTGTGGCCAGAGGGGTGATACGGGTGTTCCTTGACTGATCCTCTTCCTCCTCCTCCATTGCCCTTTACCCAGGTCTGTCGCCCTACACAGCCAGTGACAGGAAGAACTATACATCCATCCTCTATGGGAATGGACCGGGATACCCAGTCTCTGAGCGGCCCGACGTGGACCTAGACACAGCCAGTGAGGGCACAGAGGCCATGGCTGGGTGGTGGGGTGGGGCTGGGGGGCCATCACTGCCCTCCCTCACCTCCTTCTCTCCCCTCCCCAGTGCAGTTTGATTACCGGCCGCAGGCGGCTGTGCCACTCGACTCAGAGACCCATGGCGGTGAGGATGTGGCCATCCTGGCCAAGGGCCCCATGGCCCACCTCTTCCAGGGGGTGCAGGAGCAGACCTATGTAGCCCATGTCATGGCCTACGCTGCCTGCATCGAGCCCTACACCGACTGCCGCCAGCGGGCCTCTGCCCCCGGCATCCGCGCCACCCCCCTGGCCCTGCTCCTGCCTGCCCTCCTTCTGCCCCTCTTCCGCTGATCCCGTGTCCTTGGGGCACCCCACGGGACAGACTCACATTCCCCTCCCCCGCCATGGTGTGGCACCTGCGGGCAGATGGCAGCTTTCTGAAGCATCCCTGGTCTGGATGCAGCAGCCATGGAGACACCGGATCCCGGTCAGTGGGGTGTTAAATAAACACGCTGTGTGACACTGGTGGGACGGGCGTGTTCGTGGGGTGGGGGTGCCTGTGCCATGTGGGCAGGGCTGGGGGTGCTGCCCAGTGCTCCCATCCCCTGGCCACGGCCCCTGGCAGCCACCCAGCATATCCAGTGCTTTATTGACCAGAAACAGCAGCGAGAAATCCAGCAATGTCCATGTGCCAGGCTGGCATCGCCCGGCCCGGCTCCGCCGCTGTGCCCCACCTGGGCGGGGCTGGCGCATGGACAGGATGGGGCTGGCATGGGGAATGCTGGGCAGGGCAAGGGAGGCTTTTGGTGTGGGGCAGCCTTTGGAGTCCTCCCCCTGCCTTGACTGACGCTGGGATGGATGTGGTAGGGCTGGGTGAAGGGTTTGGGGTGGGCGGACAGGAAAGGGGGTACAGGGGTGCCTGGGCGTGCCCTCATTCCCCCATGGGAATGAGGACCCCTCAGTGAGCAGGGCAGTGGGTAGGAGGGGGATGGGCAGGAGGCAGCTGCCCAATCCAAGTGTCTCTGCTGCCTACACCCCTATGGCAGGTGCCTGCCTTTAGGGTGACCCCCTGTGACACCCGAGGTGCCCCCTTTACCTGGAGAATAGGAAGGGGAAATGGGAAGTTGGGGAGTGGGCACAGAGTGTCACTTATGCAGGGGTGGGGATGGAGGGTCCCAGCCTGCTGGAGGGGGATCGGCCTCACCACACCGAGCACTTGTGCACTGGGTTCATGGGCGAGTTCTTGGGGCAGTGGAAGACCCGTCCAAACTCCTCAAACTGCGAGACACTGCCCAGGACCCTGCCGGGAGAGGGGAGGATCTCAGAGCTGGGCATCCCCTGCCCCCTGCACTGCTACCTTGCACCCCACTCAGAGAGCATGTGCTTGCCCCAGCAGCACCCCAACCCCTGCCCCAGGGATATGACCCAAAATCTGCTGGCACCAGCACTCCAAAGGGTGCTCATCCCACTTTGCACAGCACTTGCATCTGTGGGGAAGGCTGGCACCCACCATGCCCCATTTTGGGGGCACCCAATACCTGTAGTGCTCAGGGGCGTGCTTGTCTGTCAGCACCTGCAGGTAGATGGACTGGGATCTCCGCTTGATGCACCAGTTCTGCAGGGGAGAAAGGTTCCATGGACAAGCCACATGGGGCACCCTGGGTCCTGGCAACCACCAGGGCACCGTGGCCCTTCTGGCTGCTAGGGATTGAGGGCAGTGATGCCCTGATTGAATTTGTTACTGTAGGGTCTCCCAGGAGCCTGTGTACATTCTATAAGTGGGTTGGGAGAGCGTGGAGTCACATTTGCTATTGTAGGGTCTCCAGGGTTGTAAGCTGCCTGGCTGCAGGGTTTCCTAGAATTTTGGGATCATATGTACTTGTTACTGTGAGCCTCTGGAAGTCATGAGGGACACATTAATTTATTATTGTGGGGTTCACAGGAGTAACAGGACAGTGTGGAGTGCTCATTCAGGGCTGAGCTCTGTACCCTGAGCCCAGGACCTGCTGATGCAGCCGAGCCCAGCTCCTGGCCATGGGCCCTGGGTCCCCCAGGGCTCTCTCCCCATCCCTTTGGGCTGTCACCCCCACAAGGTGACCCTCCTGCCCCAATACCTGTTACATGTGAGGAGGAAAGGGGCTCACCTGGGCAAAGGCGATGAAGAAGAGCTGGTCATGTGTGTATTTCATGTGGTGCAAGGGGTGCTCAGGGCCATGCTCCCGCACCCACTTCTGGTAGGCCTGGAGAACAAGGGGTGCCCTCAGCAAGGCCTGGGCACTCCCCCAAACCCACCCTGGACCCACCTCCAAGTCCCCAGCAGCCAGCAATCAGGATCATGCCCACCCTTTGCTGCAGGGAGTAAGGAGGGGTTGGGGGGTCTCCTCCCACTCAACAGGGATGGCATAAGCAGCTGCCCGTGGCTGTGACACCCAGGGTGGGGGGACACTTACATAGTAGGCGAGTTTGAGCCCCCCCATGTCAGCGATGTTCTCCCCCAGTGTGTGTTTGCCATTCACCTGCCGAGAGAGGAGAAATGACAGCATGAACAGAGGTGTCTCCATCCCCATCCCCACCCCGGCACGGAGGCTGCAGCCAGTGCTCTGAGGAATTCCCAAGCTAAGGCGCGATGAATTGTTGGGTCTCAGGGCTGGGCAGGGCAGAGGCAGTTCTCCTGCAAGCACTAAGTGATGGAGCAGCAGGGACCCCAGCGTGGGACAGCTGTGCCCTGCTGGGCATTGCCTGGCAGGAGAGGGTCTCACCCTCTGATTGTAGACGGTGAAGTTGTCGTAGAGGTTGACGATGCACTGCGCCTTCTTCAGGAACTTGCTGTACGACCGCTCCGTCCACCAGTGCACCAGGTTCCCGTGCCGGTCGTATTGTCCCCCTGCCAAGGCACCCGCCACCTCCAATAGTCCCAAGGGATCCAGGCGTCCTGCCTGGCTGCCTCAGCCCATCCTCACATCCAGGCAGGATGCAGGAGGGACACTCACCCCAGTCATCATAGCCGTGGGTCAGCTCGTGCCCAATGATGGTGCCAATCCCACCATAGTTCAGCGACCTGTTGGGTGGGGAGCAGAGGTGAGAGGGTGGAGAGCACGGTGCTGGCAGGGATGGGGGTAACCCCAGGACATGGCAACCCCCTCAGCCATCCCCCAAGCCCCACACTCACTGCGGGAACTCGGGGTCGTAGAGGGTGGGCTGCAGGATGCCAGCAGGGAACACTGGGGAAACAGGAGAACATTGCAGTTGGGTGTCACCCTGCGCTGTACCCACCCACAGCATCACCCAGCACCACGGGACCCGGGCCTTGTCCCCATCCCAGATCCTCCCTGCTCAGGATCGGGGCGGGCAGTGCTTACCCATCTGGTTCTTGTTGGGCAGGTAGTAGGCGTTGAGTGCCTGGGGAGGCAGCAGCCACCTGCAAGGAGAGACTGCAGTGCTGGGCTGCACAACCCCCAGGGACATGGAAGTGCCATCCCTCTGCACAGCTGGGGAACGGGGGGCACTCCTGGCATCCCGTGCCCTTCTGCCTACACCCTGTGGGGTGCCTCCGGGCACGGGGACAGGGGACACTGGTGGCACCATGCTGGGCCCTCCATGTCCCCCCAGGGCAAGGGGATACCCACGCGGATTTATCCACCTCCTGCCGGATCTTCTTCACCGAGAGCCTGATGCCGAAGGCGATGCTGTTGAGGATGTTCTTGAAGTAGGTCTTCTCATCCACCTCAAACTGGGGGGGCACAGCCACATCAGGGGAGATGCCAGCCCCAAGAGTGTGGAGGGCAGGCCTGTGTGTCCTCCCACCCCTGTGAGCCTCGGTGACAGTGTGGATGTGTCACAAGTGTGTTCTCATGTCCCATGCTGTGTGCCCACAGGGGCAGCTGCTTCTCTGTCAGCTCCGTGAGGTCCCTGGGCCACGCCGGCAACCCCAGCCCTTGCCAAGGACGGGGCTGAGCTCTGGGGGTTGTAATGTGGGGAAGGAGACACCATCCCAGACCCCAGGGACTGTATGGCACTGCTGGTGTGGGGCACCCTGCCAGCAGTGAGCACAGTGAGCACCAGGACGGGGCTTGTTTTGGGGTGGCATCTCCACAGAGCCTGACCGGATGTGGGAACCATCTTCCCCCACCACGTGCCCATGCCCTCACATGCTCCTGGGCTATCCCTTGCCTCATATTCCTTATCAATGGCTTCTGGCTTCAGGAGGAAATCGGGGTACCCAATCATCACCATCATATACCGGAGCTGTGGGCAAAACAAGTGGTGGGTTCAGGCCTCTATCCCATGTGCCCCCGTGCTGGTGATGAGGCCAAAGAAGAGAGTGCATGCTAGGGGCCACTACCTTGGCCCTGGCTGCTCTCCGTGTTTCCTCATCCATCCAGTCCAGCTCATCCAGGCGCTGGTCGAGGATGTACTTGATGTCCTCCACCAGCTGCTGAACCTATGGTGGGTCACCATGCTGCTGGCACGGCGTCCCCACCATCCATCACCGGCCCGACAGCCCTTGGTGGGGGCAGTAGGCACTTTGGCAAGGTGATGGGAGATCGTGGTGGCTTCCTGCCCATAGGCAGCATCACCTACCTTGGCTTTGCTGGCAGAGGAGAAGTGCTCCTCAACGAAGAGAGCCCCCAGGGCCATGCCGAAGTGCTTGTTGGCCTGGCTCAGGCAGATCTTACCCGGCTCCAGCTGCTTCTCGTTGCCCTCCATCTCCTTGGAGAGCTCGTGGATGGCATCGCGGAAGGGCGTGGAGAGGTGCTCGCTCAGCACCACCACGATGCGCCACAGCATGTAGTTGTGAAGGATCCTGTGACAGGGACAGGATCAGCCCTCAGCATGTCCCCAGGCACAGGGGGGGTGGGAGCGTGCGCCAGGATGGGGACATCTCTGCTCAGGGGCACAGCGGGGCCACGGCTGCTGGGGGCACAAGGACAGTCTGGCACCATGTCCCTCCCTGATGTGTGATGAGTTTGATGACCTCTAGCATGAGTGGCTCACCAGGTGTCCAGGCACAACCAGGATGCTGTTTGGCTCACAACAGTGTCATTTCCCACAAGCTTTCCCAGATTTTCTGTGCCCAGCCTGGCCTTCCAGCACCAGGAGGAGGATGATGGTGGGAGGTTCCAACCACAGCTGTTGTGTGCCCCCTGCCAGGCTGGGAAAGGTGCCAGGGGCACAGGGGGTGCCAGCCCCCCTCACCTGCTGGGTGTCACACGGATGAGGTTGGACACCTTGTGCATGTAGTCGGTGGCCAGCAGCACCACCTCCTCCTCCTCCGAGAAGTTGTCATGGAAGATGCGGTCCAGCAAGCGCTTCCACTTGAGCTGCCAGGGCAGGCACTGTCAGGGGGGCATGGGGACCCCCACTCCATGCCACCCTGGAGGGGACCCCCTCCAGCCTCCCACCAGAGGAGTGCGTTATCCTCGAGTGGATTTAACTGGGACAAGTGGTGAGCACTGAGGGCATGGAGCAGGGGGACAGGGACAAGTAAGGGGCACAGGCAGATGGGGGACAGGCTGGCAGCAGGGGTGCTCACCGTGGGAGTGATGCGCTGCAGCTCAGCCAGGGTCACTTTGTGGTACATGCTGCCCACGTCCCGCCGCACGTCGTCATACTCGGACACCGTGATCTGCACAGGGGGGCGTGGCTGTCACCATCCCACTGCCCCCCTTGAGGGTGACACAGGGAGACTACACTGGGATGGGGCACAGGTCTGGGGCAACAGAGCATCTCCGATGTGGGTATTGGCCCACATCCTTCCCACTCCCTGCCCCAGGAACCCTCTGCTGCCAGTGGGACCCTGAGGGCTGGTTAAAAGGTCCCAAGGAGTTGGGTTAACTAAGATATGGGCACACAGGTCCCCCCAAGGTCCAGACTAAGGTCCCCAAGACCTGGATATGGAGCCTACAAGGGCCCGGAGTGGCCTTATAAGGAGTGGATGCAGGGCTGGAGTGGTTGTCCCAAGGGCTGGGACTGGGGGTCCTCAGGATGTGGGACTGGGTCCCTGAAGCTCTGCCATGAAGTCCTCAAGAGGCTGAGATCCCCAAGTTCCAGGTATGAAGGTTCCCAAGGGCTGGGAGTGGAAGTCCCCATGGAGGGATTAGAATGAGATTGCTCAGGAGCAATATGGATATGGACGTCCCCAAAAATCTGTGGCTGGGATGTCCAAGGGCCGGACAAGGGCACCCCAAGGTTCATGGCGTGCACCCCCTCACATTGGCGAGGTGTTGCTCCAGCTGCAGGATCTCCTGGGCTTTCTGCTCCACGTGCTCAGCCCCCAGGAGGGTGAGCAGTCGCTCCATGAACACTCGATATGCGGCCAGGATCTGTTCAGAGGGAAGGGATGCTCAGGCCACGCCCCACTGTCCCACGGCACCCCAGTCCCCGGCACTGCGGGCAGTGGGGTGCCCTCTGCCAACCATGCTGGGTGCTGGTCCCTTTCCTGGTGTCCCCAAGGCATTGTTGTGCCCCCCTCACCTTCTCGCTCTCCTCATCCTGCCCCAGGTAGAGGGTCCGTTCGGGCAGAGTCAGCCCGTCCTGGTCAATCTGGGGCAAGAGACAGGGGCAGTGGGTGAGCAGAGGGAGGGGCTGTGCTGAGCCAGGCACCCCTCACCTTCCCCATATGGCAGAGTGCCCCTGGTGTCCCTGGAGCCGAAGGATGGCAGTGTGCTGGAACAGCCCCAGGAATGGGCACCTCAGTGCCTCAGTTTCCCTCCTGCTAGAGGCTGCTGGAGCTGCAGCAGGCAGCATGAAACAGGCTGGGAGTGCTGGGCAGAGAGCAGGCCCCTGCTCCATGGCCTGACTGGCACATAGGCTGCCTCATAGCCTGCCCTATGCTGCCACCACTCTCTGCCCCATCTCTGCTCCCTGGTGTCCCCTCACCTGCCCCATGGCCAGCCTCATTCGTGTGCTGCAGCCTGCGTGGTGAGCTGATGGACACGCTCGCTCTTCACACACCCCTGCTGTGCTGTACCCACGGGCACAGTCTCCAGCCATACACACACCTGAGCACACTTGCACGTACCTGCACACTCACACACACAAGCACACAGGTAACTGTCCCCATCCATAGGACACACACCTATGGATGCTCACATCCCTACACACGCACCATCCATTTTATGCCTGCTCTATTCACACACAAACACACAAACACACACACAAACACACACACACCTGTGCACACACACACACACACACACACACACCACACACACACACACACACACACACACAAATATTCACCCTCTCCTTCTCTCTG
>VWZP01000481.1:426356-441499 GCA_013396995.1 Dicaeum eximium | reverse complement strand
GGGGGAGCTTCAAAAGGAGACCCTGCTTCTTGCTTGGTGCAGAATGGTATCTGGATTTGCAGGTGGGTGAGGACGGGTTGGGGACAAAGAGCTGCTCGGGAGGTGGCCAGTATCACCACAGCGGGGCTCCCCCGCGCCCCCGTTCCTTCCGCAACTTGGGCAAAGTTGTGCCCCGGCGCAGCAGCTCGGCAGTGCCCGTGCCAAGGAGCTGCTGCCGTCGGAAAGTTCGCGGGGACGGCAGCCGGCACGGCAAGGCGTGGGGGGCCAGGGGGCTGCCCAGGAAGCTCGAGGAATGCTGCTCAGTACGCTGCCCGAGATGCTCAGGAGATGCTCGGGGGTTCCCGGGGGATGCTGCCTGCCCAGTACGTTCGGGAAGGTGCCTGCCGGGATGGTAGGGAAATGCTCGGGAGGTGCCGACCGGGATGATGCCTTTGGTGCCTGGGGCCATGCTCGAGGGTTGCTCGAGGGATGCTCGGGAAGTGCTCCCCGGGATGATGCCCGGGATATTCGGGGGATGCTCGCGGAGTGCGCGCCGGCAGGCACGGGGACAGCTCCCCGGGCTGCTCGCGGGGTGCTCACCGAGGTACTCGAGGGGTGCTGGGGGGATGATCTTCGTTCTGCTGCCCGGGAAGTACGCGGGTGTTTGGGGGTCGCTCGTCGTTTGCTCACCGAGATACTTGGGGGATGCTCCCGGGATGCTCGGGGACGCTGCCGGGATGCTCGGGGACGCTGTCCGGTATGCTCGGGGGGCCCTGGGGGTGCTCACCGGCTCTCTCGGGGGGTGTCAGGAGGCTGCCGGGGGCCGGCCGACCCCGCGCCAGCCGTCCGGCTGTGCGCCCCGCGCTNTGGTGTCTCCAGCCCGGCTCTCCCGCAGGCCAGGCTCCATTAACGAGATTATTATGCAAAAGAAGCAGCTCTGTGCCACCCGCCAGCCTTACCTCATCCCCGCCGGCGGGGAGGTAGGGCAGGGGGATCCCTGGGCCCCTTTACCCCGGGGGGGCTGGCACAGGGCTGACAGTACCAGTCTGCCGGGCATTTCCCGTCCGGGTACCCTGCCGCCTCCCCCCGGCAGCCGGACCCCCAGGAGGGGCAGGGGTGGGCACGGCCGACGGCCGGTGCCAGGAGCATCCCGGCGGCGCGACACCCCCTCCTGCCCGGGCACCCTGGGGGGCCCAGCCCGTCCCGGTCCCGTTCTGCCAGCGTGGTGCAAGGGGTCAGGACTGTGGGTGGGCAGGAGACAAAGCCTGGAAGGCTCCAGTGACAGGGTGGGCACGGGGGTGGCACGGGGTGGCACGAGGAGGAAGCCGCGCATTCAAACGCACACGCGAAGGTCCGGGAATATTAAACTGCATTGCAGATAAATCCCCAACATAAATATCGTGAGCTGCTCTGCCACGGGGGGGCCCAGCAAGGAGATTTATAGCCCAGCAATTCCCACGGTGGCCCCCTGCAGTGCCTGGGTACTCTGGCCCCCCGCGGCTGTCCTGCCTGTCGTGCTCAGGGGTGCCCTGCTGCCCTCACCCTCCCGTGCCAGCACATCCCTGGGTGCTCAGAGGGGGCTCTGGGTCTCCTGGGTGCTGGGGAGGGACAGCACATACTGAGTGCTGTGCTGTGGCATGGGACAGGTGGCTCAGTGATGTGGGACCTACTGTCTTGTCCTGTGGGCACTGTGGGCTGGCCCCAGGCACAGCTCTCGATGCCTGGGGCTGCTGAGGCTGGGCTTTCCTGTGCCAGGGTGCTGGGCATGGCCTGGGCACGGTGCCTTCTGCAGCAGGCAGACACAGCATCACCTGCACAGGCAGTGGCACACATGTACGTCACATGTACACCCACAGACACTGACATGCACCAGCACAGACACACTCTGCACCTTCACACATTCTCACACTCAAACATTCACTGCCATCCACACGTACCCTGGCACACTAAACACAAGCTCAGGTGTTGAGGCTCAGCTTTCATGGGGCACACACCAAGGCAGAGAGAATCATGAATCCCACAGGAGAGACGCCCCAGGCTTGGGCATCCCAAGCAGTCAGGAATCACCAACCCCAGTGGGATGCAAGGGCACTCAGTCAGGCTGCTTCATGGGTGGGCACAGGGAATCCAACCCTGCTGCTCATGAGGGTGCTGGCTGGAAGATAGGGGCATGAGCGTGGGCATGGGCCACGCACCAGCCTCCCCATCCTCCTCACTTACCCAGCCCTGAGACACACTTGGTACCTTGGCTGGAGCATGATGGATGCACATGGAGGGCGGGGAGGGCCTGGTGTTATTAACAGCCCTGGGTATTGCTCCAACAGGGCTGTAAAAATTAAAGGCGTGTGGATATAAAATAATGGATAAATCTGAGCTGGCCGCAGAGCGCTGCGGTGTCCCACAGGTGTTGGCATCTCAAAAAGCCAGGGTACAGCAGGTGTGGGATGGGCACCTGTGTGTAAATATGGGGCATCATGCAGTGCCTGCACCCGCTTCCAAATGCTGACTTTCCCCAAAAAAGTCCGCTGAGTGCCCTGAGAGGATGTGCAGGCAGTGCCAACCTGTGGAAGTGGTACTGTGAGGCAGCAGCTGCTGCTGAAGCTGGGATGGAAGAAAAGAGTTTACCCCTTTGCATACTGGGCTGGGGGACAGGGCACCTGCTTCTGGATGCCCAAGCGCTGCCCAGCCCACGCACACCCAACAGCAGGATCCGTGCCGCGGGGCCAACACACCCAGAGATCACCAGGTGCGTGTGACCATCCCGTGGCCCGGCGCTCATCTGTCCCCGAGCAGGCCCCGGGCAGCACCCAGCTCGCCAGCCCCACTCCGCCCTGCCCATCCCGCGGGCCACCCCGCCGGCATCCTCATTTTCCCCAAGATTAGCCGCGGCGCGGGAGCCTCCGCGCATCGCCAGCAGGTGACAAATAAGATTTTTCCACTCTCCCGAGCACTCGGCATGGGTCTGTCATTGAAAATGCAAAGCAGCGCGGTGCCAACCTCCGCCATCCGCCCTCACCTCTGTCAGCCCCTCAGTGCTGAGCACCCAGCCAGATGAACCCCCCACCATCACCGCCAGACCCCCGCTCCACCCGCTCGGCGGGGCTGGGGTGCAGGGCACGGTGCCTTCACGCCCAATAAAACAGGGCAGGCTCCCGGGGGTTTCCTAGAGGGGCGCTAGTTTGGGAGTGTCAGCCTGGCTGGGCAACACGGCCTCATGGAGTCCTTTTGGTGCACCCACATGCCCGGTGGAGGTGGGCACCAATGAGGGGTTGTTCCTTACACGAAACACTTGGCCCAAGACTTGCTTGTTTAGGGTGGGCATCACCCCACAAGTCCCACCCCAAGGAGGCCCATCCCCACCAGCCAAGGCGGGAGTACGAGAGTGCTCCACCCCACAGCTCGGTACATCCACCCATTACCCACAGCCCTCACCCATGGACTCACCTTTCCCAAACCCTTCAGTCTTTGTCGCTCCCCTCCTCCCCTCCAAAACCCCCCGGTTTCCCCCAGCTCCAAACCTGGCATCCCATTACTGCTGTGCCCCCAGCCCAGACCAAGGCACTCGCCCAGTAGCCCCCAGCCCCGCTCCCCCTCGCCGCCGCCGCGTCTCCCCTCCGCTATTGTCAGAGGGTTGCCTCTGCCTCTGTCTGCGAAATTAATTCGGAGGTGGAGAGGGAGAATTATGTAAAGTGTGGTTATTCTGGAGCGGCGGGGGAAGCGCGGCTGATGGCAAAGTGCCTTTTTGTGTGTTTAATATGCATTTTTTTCCAGCGGTGCATTTTCAGGCGGGTAATTTGCTGTCTTTTCAGACCCCGATCAGTATCATTTCTCCGGCAATGACAGCTTTTATTTGCACTGAAATGAATGCTGCAAAATTTCCAAGAAATAGCCGAGGCCCTGTTGGCTGCCCACCCCCGCAGGGCCGGGGCATGGGCACCCACCCCCGCAGCCCCCTGCCCATGGCCCCGCTTGGCAGCAGAGTCCTGGGGCTCTGGGCAGATGTGTGTGCCGGTTTGCACACCCTGAGCCCTGTGTGCACATCAGCCTGTCACACCTAGGGGTGGGATATACACCCACACCAAGGTGTGTGCACGTACAGACACCCCTTGTGCACATACAGCCCCTAGCACAGCATCCCCTCCCATGTAACACGCACACACACTCTCCTAGTTTATGCATCATATCCCCACCTGAACATGTACACACACACACATCCCTCCTTCTGTGCTGGTGGACCCCCTCCCCACTTTGTATCCCCCCCCAGACCTTGGCATAGCACCTCTGATCCAGAGCACTCAGCTGACAGGAGGGTTTGGGGGTCCCCATTCACCCCGCTCTACCCCAGCACAGCCCAGTGCTCAGGGAAACCAAGGCACAGAGGGGGCAGGCACAGATGGGTGCTCTCTGCACAGCCCATTCCCTCTGGGCACAGACAGCAATGGGTGGGAGTCTGGAGGAGATGCAGGGGTGTGAGTGTGGCTGTTTGTCTGCACCTCTGGATGTTGGGAAAGAGGAAAAATGCTGTTTGTGTAGGTGTGTGCCGCGTGGGCGTTGCGTGCCAGAGCTGGTTTGCCGGAGCTGCGGTGCAGGCGTGCGGTGCTGCCTTTGCAGGGGCCGTGATGCTGCATGTGCACACCACTGGCTGCATGTGCACACCTGGCTGTGCGTGTGTGTGCCTGTGCCAGCCCCCTGCCCATGCCAAGGTGGGTGTGACGATGTGTCTGCAGCGGTGCCATGGGCAAGTGTCCATATCTGTGTGTGGGCACCTCTGACTGGGACAGCAGCCCTGGATGTGCCCAGGCATGTGGCCCAGGTGTGACATGAACGGTGTCACAGGGTGCCCATGCATGTGCAATGCTGCACCCCCTACAATGCTGTGGAGGGCTGCATGGTTCTGAGCCTGGGGTCCCACTCACCCCCCAGCCCCGGGTCCCCAGCTGCAGAGGTGCTGGTGCCTGGCATGGCCGAGGTTAACTCTGCTGGAGCCCGTGGGCACAGCGAGGGGAAGCTTTAATTTAATGAAGTGTGAGGCTTTTTATGGGCTTTTAATTACGTGGTGATAATTAACATTATAGGCCTCCGGGTCCCGCTGGTGCCAGGCTGCCCTGTGCCAGCTTCCGACTGTTTGTAAATAAATCCCGCGGGATGCGTGGTGCCCACCCCAGGGCTCCCAGCTCCTGCAGCAGGGAGCAAAGCCAGCCACAGCCCCCTCCTCCCCAGCCAGGGCACAATCCACTGCAAAATGTGGGTCTCCACCATTCTTCCCCCCAGCTGCACCCACCACCTGGGTTTTGCCAGCCCTCTGCCTGACCAGAGCTGCCAGCCAGCAGTGCCAGGTTTGGTGAGAGCAGGCACAGGCAGCAGAGCCACACTTGTCACCCCTGCTGGAGCCCAGCCTGGCTGGGAGCAGCCCCCTGTGCTGGGGCTAATAGGAAGCAATCCATCAGGCAGCACTGGGCACACTGCCCACCTGCCAGGCACCCGATGGATTTATCATCCAGCACCCAGGCAATTTCCTGCCCTCCTCTAACCAATAAGAAAGGGCAGGGGGCAAGGCCAGCTTCCCCCTGCAGGCCATGATGCGTGTGGGGAAATAACAGTGCCCCAAGAAACAGGTCAGGAGACCCAGGTGTGTGGGTAAGGACCCCACCACAAATAATTTCCCCATTTCCTGCCAGCACTAGGGGATCAGTACCCATAGGGCTGGGGAGACTACAGATTAAAGCATCAGATGGCCCCCATTCAACAGCACTGAGAGTACTGAGCAAGATCCAGGGTGCCATGCACTGCAGCCATTAGGGCCAGCACCCGGCTGCTTCCCCCACTCACACAGGGAGCCCAGGCCTCCGGGCTCCCCTCCCCCACCCCTTCCCATTTAATTTTTCCTAATGAAAGGCAGGAGGATGGCGGGGAGCTGGGGCACCAAGGTCGAGGCTGCCTTTAATCAATCCCTGCTGCTGGCTGGGTGCCCGGAGGAGCTGGCGGGGGAGAGGATGGGGGCTGCGGCAGGGGAGGAAGTACAGAGGGGGTTGCAGGGTGCAACTAAGGGGCTCCCAGCAGACAACTGGGGCACCCAGTGCTTGCCCCCCTCCAGGACCCCGCTGTGCCCTACCCCAAAGAAAAGGCACCGTGAATGCACCATGCTGCCCGTCCAGCCCCAGAGCTGTGCCAGGATCCTGCCAGGGCAGCTTTAATCCTCTGCAGGAGACATCCCCAAAAATCAAACCCCCTCCCTGCACCCACCTCTCACTGTGGGGTACCCTCCTTGCCCACCAGGATGGAGACACTGGGGCCATCCTCAGGCTCAGGCTGCTAAAGGCACTGGGCGAAGGAGTGTGCAGGGAGCCAGGGGGGACCTGGGGGTCACCTAGAGCTGGGTGCTGGTGACAGCACTCACCCCGTGCACCAGCACGGTGGGGCCCAGCCCGCGGGTGAGCAGCTCCAGCTGGTGCAGGTACAGTGGGTAGAGGCTGGTGTCGGCTGGTGGCCGCGGCAAGTACAGGAAGCGCACGGCAGGCGCGGGGCTCTGCTCCAGGACCAGTTTGTTGGCGGCACACACGTACTCATCTGACACCTGGGCGGTGTTGGTCGGGAAGTTCACAACCCCTTCCTCCTCTTCCTCCTCCTCCTCTGCTGGCCCTCCCGGGGGTCCCTGGCAGGTTTGCCAGTGCAGGCGGGTGATGGCATCCCAGGGCACCAGCTGGATCTGGGCCTGGATGCGCAGGTCCTTGAGGAGCTGGCGCAGCTTCTCCTCCTGGGCATGGGGCATGGTGCCTGCCTCCACGCAGAGGAAGAGGCGCAGGCGGGCCCGACGCCAGGCCCGCGCCATGTTGAGGACACAGGCCATCTGCAGCAGGAACAGGCTGCAGGTGTCGGCGTAGCGGGCGCTGTCGGGCCGCAGCAGGTTGACGGGCCAGACGTGGATGGTGGGCGGGGGGCTGGCGGCCCGCCGCAGCTCCCAGGCCTTGTCCAAGCTCTCCAGCTGCCGGGCCAGCAGGACGTTGCGAAGCATCTTCAGGGCGTCAGCCACAATGCCCACGTACTCCCGGGCTGACAGCAGTTTGGGAGTGGAGGGTGCCCGCAGCGGGGGGAAGCCCAGGGGAACCTCCTCACGGGTGCTGGTGAAGGCGGGGTGCCGGGTTAGACCATCCTGCGGCGCCTCGTCGTCGTAGAAACCCAGCACCAGGGTGTTGGGGCGCATCCCGCCTGCCAGAGAGACCGCGCCAGCCCAGCTGAGCAGAGGCAGAGGGTTCCACCAGCCCTCCTGGAACTGCAGGCGTCAACAAGCCACAGCTTCACTTCGGCATTGCTCACCCTGCCGATTTCAGACCCTCAGAATCACACTAGCTCCAAGACCTGACCCAATTTTCGCACTGCCCACCCAATACCTCTCCCACTTGGCTTTGGGACTGCCCACACTGGGTTCCAAACTCCTTGGCATATCTCATCCAGGTGTCTTCAAGCCCCTCAACACTGCCAACAATGATGCTTCCAACCCCCAACTGGCCTACAGCAACACTCACCCCAGATGCTTCCAAGAGCAAACCTGGCTCTGGCATCAACCATCCAGGTGCCTCCAAACCCCTGGGCACTTCTTAACCCACAGAGACAGCAGGATGGACCTTCACCCATGTCCAGACCAGGCACCACTTACCAAGACCAGAGGTGAAAAGGAGCTGCCGGACACCGTGCCGCACTGAGGGTGCAAGGGTGAGGCTGACAAAGGCTTTGACATTCAGTTTGTCCACCAAGCTCAGCCACGAGTCCTGCTGGGGCTGTAGTGGGTCCGAGGGCAGCATGTCTGGGTGGGGGACAAAACCAGCATCAGTGGGACAGATATCCCATACTGGGGGCTAACCCTGGTGTTCACCCCTGCTGCAAAACCCTGTGCTCACCCCAGCACCCCTGCGATGGAAAGGGGGATGGAGGTGCTTACAGAGAGAGATAAAATTATACATAAATGTATAAGAAAACCCCAGGCAGCCCCATCCCCACTCCCCAATTTCACGCCATTAGTCACCACAGCAACAGCAGGGAAGGGGAACAGAGCCTGCACACCAGCCATGACGTGTGCCAGAGAGAGCACACATGTGCAAACCAACACACACGAGGGTGCAAACACCCCCAAGGCACCTGGACACGCAGCAGCAGGCATGAGGTGAGGATGGACACAGGCACACACATGCGCAAGGCTGTGCCAAGTGTGAGCCCACGTGTGTGCTGCGTGTGTGCAGCTGCTAACCTGGCTGGCACATGCCTCATGTGCACACCAACACTGACACATGCAGGAGCCCCACGTGCACGTGTAGGGATGGACACTTGTGCACACGCATGTGTAAGTGTGTGTGCACAGGAGGCATGGGACAGACACAACTCACTGATGTCCCCCATAGCAGCCAAGCCCAATGTGCCACATATGTGCCCAAAACGCTGATATTCTCCAGCCATCAACGGGGCAGTAGTGTCAACCCAAGACGCCTGGGAGCCCTCTGGCACCACAGCAAAGCCCAGAGGCCATTAGCACAGGAGACAGTGCAGATCCTCACCCAAGTCCTGCAGCTCCACATGGCCCAGGACGTAGAGGCCGCTCTTCTTGAGGTCATTGACAAAGTCGATGAGGCGGGCACTGCCTCGCGGGTTCTGCACCATCAGCAGCATCTGCGGGCGCCAGAACTTGACATGGTCCTTCCGCACATCCAGCATCAGCAGGTACTTCCGCACCTGGAGGACAGAAAGAGGGAAACAGGTGAGGAACCCTTTTTGTTTCACCAAACCACCCCCTGGGGATGCCAGTCCTGAGGACACGCTGCCCAGGACACAGCTGAGCTGCCATGGGGACACCAGTTTTCCACCCCATAAGGGGACAACAGGAGGACAGCACTTACCTGATGGAAGATGAGGGCCTGGCTGATGTAGCCCCAGGTGCTGCTGGGTGAGAGGTAGTGAAGGGCAAGGAGGAGGAGGAGGAGGAAGCCCAGGCTCGCCGAGGCTGACACAGGGCTGATGAGGAACATCATGACGCAGCAGCCTGCGATGCCCAGCAGGCACGTGTGCCAGGTGAAGTACCGGAAGGTTGGCCTGCAGCAGGGAGGAGGGGACACCTGCTGTCATGTGGTGCCCATGCTGCCTGTAGGGAGGGCACAGCAAGGGGAGCTGTGCCAAGGGGCCACACTACCCATCCCCAGGGCATGTCGGGCACCCATGAGCCTGGAGGAGAAGTTACCGGAGCAGAGATGGTATCTCCCAGGGCACTGGGCAGCCTGTTGCTGCCAGTCCTGGGCACACAGGGCAACGATGGCCATGAGGCTGGCACTGTCCTGGCACCCAGGTAGTAATGGGCAGCACATGGCAGCACTGGCAGCCATGGTGCCTGCTCATTCTGGTGCAGGGAGGCAGAGGCAGGGAGACGAGAAGCTGTTATTTTCTCTAATTGCTGTTTTTCCTGAAAGGTAATTAAAATCTTTTTCCGCTGTGCTTGATGCAGACCTCAGTGAGGGGAAGGGGGAGGCACCAGATGTGGGGTGGGCTACCCATCCCAGCAGCCTCCCCCCTAGGCACTGATCCTGCCCCATTCCATGCCAAGTCAAGGAAGCAGCTGGGCAGGGCGGAAGGGGGCCAAACCACAGCCTGGCACAGGCATCAGCTACCCCTTGGGAATGGGGCCTCTGGGGGACTCCCAGGCATTGCCACCCAGCCCTATTTGTGGAACACTTGGGGGACTCTCCCTGCTGTGGAGTCAGCATCCTGCACTGAGGGCAGTGGGCATCACCCAGCAGGGAGATTAGGCTTTCCCGGCCATTCCCTGCACCCCAGATTTGGGCAGCCCTACCAGATCTGCCTCACACCAGAGTACCCCACACCCTGCACCACAAGCTGGGGCTGCCTGCCTCACATACTCCTTCTTCCTGGAAGATATTTTCTCCTCCTCCCACCCAGAATCCTCCTTCCTCCCTCCCCCTTCTCCGTTAGTTTAATTAGCGCTAATGGAAAGTGGGCTCCATCACTGCTTGGCAAACTGCCCGGGGGATGCCGGCCGGGCACAGGCTATAAATTACCTCTGGAAAGCCTGAGGGGAGGGGGTGGGTGGTACCCAGTGGTGCTGGATTTATCTGTATCCACTCAGCAAAGTAGAGCCAGTGCACGAGAACCATGCCAAGCCAGGCCATTCCCCTTCTTTCTCCCCAGGGACAGGGGTGTCTCTGCCCCTCTAATGCCCAGGAGAGGGGTGTTCAGCACCTCTGTCCACCATCTCATCATAAATCTTAGGCACAGGGAGGGCAGGGGAATCACAGATAGAAGAATGGAGAGATGGGTGCCTGCCAAGCATCTCAGCACAGCCTCTCTCCCCTGTGCCAGTGGGTACCTGAAGTTGGGGGCCGAGGCCCACTCCAGTGCCAGGCAGGCCAGGTTGACAGTGGCATAAACCAGGAGGAAGAAGATTGTCACGACACTTGCAATGGTGTTGAGCTTCCCAGAAAAGAGCACAACCTGCAGAGAGCACAGGGTGAATGCATACCCTGGGATGGCACATCAGGCATGTGCCCAAGCCATCCCTGTCCACTTGGGGTGTATCCCAGGGGTATGATGGGTAAGGGTACAGACAAGAATCCCTTTCCCTTTTTGTGATTTATCATTAATTTATGGGATATCTCCCACCTCAGGAAGGGAAGGGCACAACTGCAGCAGGACACCCAGGGCAAGGGGTTGGGGGAAGAATCCCAAGGGGCAGGGGGATTTGCCAGGCTCCACAATACCCAGCCCAGGTGACAACCAACCGTCACCCAGTGAGGCCAGAAAAGAAGCATCACTGCCAAACTCACCTGCACCACCAGCCAGGAGAGGACCACTGCCATCACTGGGTTCCCACTGGCAGATGTCTTCTTGGCCAGCGCCAGTGCCCGGCCTGCAAGGCAGAGCAGGGAGGCTGGGCTGGGACACTCCAGTAGGCAGGCACAGGTTCAACCACCAGCCAGGAGTCCCATCCCCACCCTGAGTGCTGGGGCGGGGGCAAATTCCAGGGCATGCAGGTGACCCAGATGGGCACACACCAACCCACAAACGATCATCTCCACACCAAGAAGGGAGTTCCCTGGTGTCAGGGCTGGTTCCCAGCAAGGACAACCTGCTGAGTGGGCTCCAGCAAGTGCCAGTGCATTTTGGGCACTCACCAAAGAGATCATCCCGGGCCAGAGCATACAGGATGCGGGATGCCCCAATGAGGTTGCTCATGGCTGCAGAGAGAGTGGCAGCATAGATGCCCACAGTGACCAACGGTGGGAAGATACTGATGTCACGCAAGAAGCCATAGTCTTTCTGCAGGAGGATCCTGGAGAGGGACACAGACACACTGGCATCTGTCTCGGCCCAGGCCAGCGTGCCCTGGCACCAGGCACACCCTGGCATGTGGACAGGGGGCCATACCTGTTGCAGGTGGCACACATGAGGAAAGCCAGCAGGTTGTAGACGAGGTAGGTGAAGAGCACAGCAGAGATGGTGCCCCGTGGGATGGAGTAGCTCGGACGCTTCAGGTCCCCTGTGGGCAGGAGTAGCAGCGTAAGTGCCCACAGGCACAGCACAGCTCCCATATCTCCCAGCTCCTGTTCCCAGTGCCACCCTGCCAGGCACCTCCTGTCCATACCTGACATGTTGGAGCCTGCCATGATGCCAGTGCAGCCATTGAACATCACTGCAAACACAGAGCTGAAGCTCATCATCTGCCCAGTGGTGTAGTCCACCCCATACGCACCTGCAGGACACATGGGCAGGGGCTGTGATGGGCTGTCCAGGATGGCACAGCCCCACCACAGGCCCTCTCCTCCACATCCTCACACACAAACTACAGGAGAAAACACCCCACAGCACCTGCTGTGTGCCCACAAGCTGCCCCCACCCTCCAGCAGCCCCATGTGATGTGGCAGTGGGCAGGGCAGGCAGAGTGGGGAAGCCTCTCCTCACCATCCAGGTTGTCTCGCAGGGTTTTGAGGGAGAAGCCGGTGAAGACGCCGTTATCGGTCTCAGTGCCACTGGAGTTGGGCAGGTGGATGGGCACCTTCAGGGGCCGTGTGGCGAAGAAGCTGACAAGGATGGTGCCCAGGACAGCTGCGACGATGAGGAAGATGAGGAAGGTGGCCTTGGCATAGATGGAGGCACCCACGAGGCACACGATGAGGCAGAGCGCCAGCAGCACGGTGCCGTAGAGCAGCTCGTACCAGTAGCTCTGGGGCAGGACATGGACACCTGTGCCTGCTTCTTGCCCTGGGCAGAGACAAGTCAGGATCAGCAAGGCTTGGAGGGGGCATCACTGGGAACTGAGAGCTACCAGCATTGTGTCAGGCACGATGGGCACCAACTCACTGGCCAGAGGGCTGGGTGAGCCGTGGCTGGCTCTGCTGGGCATGGTGCTTGGCATGCCTGGCACAGCACTAGGGCTGCTCAGGTACGGGACACCTGCTGTCCCCTGCCACCACCTAGGGCAGTACTCACCAGGCGGGATCCCAAAGCTGTCCACCACTGCCTCCACCAGCCCCAGCACATAGAGGGCACTGCCACACACATTGGCCAGAAAAAACATGATCCCGATGCTGCCCCCAAACTCTGGGCCCAAGGCACGGCTGATCATATCTTGCTCGAGTCAAGGGAAGATGTCAGCAGCACAAACCACCATCAGATGCTCCCACCCTTATCTCCCAGGCCAACAGGGTCCCAGCCTCAGCATGGCCCCCCAAGGCCACTGGGTAGTCGCTCACCTTTGTCGCACATGCCCTGTCCCAGCAGCACCCACAGCAAAGGATACAGTAGGCTCCTCCAGCATCCAGTGCCCCGTTGGTGGCAATGGCACACACAGACAGCACCGTCATGCCAATGATGAAATATGCCACTGCAAACATGGCCAGGGCCTGGTACAACCCAGCATGACCCACCACGAACCCTGCCGAGGATGGGAGAGGCCAGTGTGCCCATTAGCTGAGCATGGACAACCTGCAGGACAGAGTCCCTGGGCACTGCCACCACACAGACCTCATCCCACTGAGGCACATGGCCACTCCCATCCCTGTGCCCACGGCTTCCCCCAGGACCTGCCAGCCCCCTCCGTTCCAGGATGAGGATGCTCCCACCTCCCACCCACAGCAGCACTCACCAGTGTCCCCCTCCCTCAGGGTAGCTCCATCTTCCATCCGTGTATGGCCCAGGTGTGCCCAAAAACCAACCAAACAGGGAAGGGGTTCTGCTGCTGGGACCCCCGTGCCCCGCTGCCATCCTTGCTCCCCAGAGTGGAGATCCCACAGGGATCCCGTTGCTGCCCCGCTTGCCTACAGCACAGCAGGAAGCAGAAGCAGTCCGGGTGTCCCTGCCGGCCAAGGCACCGCCCCCAGGGGGTGGGTGGGTGTTCCCGCAGACAGGAGGCCCAGAGCCCCCCCGGCCCTGCTCGGGGTGACGGGAGCGATCCCGGCCGGCGACACTGCGGGCAGGAAGGGGACGCCCGCGGCTGTGGGCGATGCCTTATCTCAGCCACAAGCCAGGCCGCGGATGTGCCCGCGGGAGAGGCAAGGGGAGGTGACCGGGGCACCGGCACCGCAAGGAGCCCTTGGGCGACAGGCTGGGTTTGTGGGCATCTGCTGTGGTCCCCAGAGAGCATCCGAGCGCCAAATGTAAGGGTAGGAATGTTGGTGAAAATAAAGGGATGCCCTAAAAGCACTGTGGGCGTAAGTAGGACGGACTGCTAACCCAGGAGATCTGGGGAGGGTGTGGGGGAAGCGGGGAGCTGACATGGAGAGCCTTAGCACCTCCAGAGTGGGAAAGTTCCTCCTCCAGGCAGCTTTCCTTCCCCTCCACCCGACACCGCCCCTGCAGCCCCGCGCTCCCCGGGCTAACACAGCCCCGGCGGGGGAGGCAAGTCAGGCAGGGGGAGGCCGGTGCCCGCTGTGGGGCTGGGGGAGTCAGAGCCTGCATGAAAACTCCAAGCAGGGCAGTGGGAAAAGGGTGAATGACGGCAGGGGAGCGCCGTGCCCCAGCCTCGGGGGTCTCCCAGACGGGGGAATGGTCTCAAGCCCCACCATGGCCCAGCGCGGCCCCCCGGGCACGCAGCCAACTCCCGCCCTGGGCTTTCCGTGGGCGGAAAGTGAAAGAGGAAAAGCTTTTCCCGTTCCCGGACCAGAGCAAACACTGCCAGCCCCCGCCTGCCCCGGGCCGTGCTGGGGCACCTACCCCCTTCAGGGACCCCAAAAGGCTGCGAGCTGCCCCAGTCCATGCCCATCCTGGCCCCTACGTCTCCCAGGGGTCACAGTAACAGACTCATAACCCAGACTGGGAAACAATGTGTGTCCTTTGCACACACACACAGGGGCAGCTGAGTATCTGCTGGGGGACACCAGGGTTCTGCCCTTGGGACACTGGATGGGATGCGGGAGAGAACTGCGGTGCTGGCACTGGAGGATGCCTGGGAAGCAGCAGGGTCCCCGCACTAGGGACAGGTAGACATGAGGGCACTGGAATCTCGTTTACGGAAGGCTTTGGGAAGACACAGGAGTCCTACTCCAGGAACACCAGGGTGTTGAACTAGGGTCCCTTACGGGGGTCCCTAAGGTCCTAATTGGGGTCCTGTCCTGCAGGTTGCTCTCCTTGAGTCCTCAGACCCGAGCCCCCAGCCTAGTGGGGTCACGCGGGGACACACAGCACTGGCACCCCAACCGGGGCGGAACTGAGCAGGCAGGGAAAGGCACGGGGGCCCCAGACTGTGGGCATTGGGGTACGCACTGGGGGGGAGCACTGGGACTGCAGCACAGACGGAGGCTCAGGAGAGGGCACTGGGAGGGCACTGCGACCCAGCCTGGGTGGCTCGGGGCTCCAGAGGCGGGGGCCCCGGGATTAGACGGGGCCGGGCTGGGGGTACCAGGCAGAGCCAGTGACTCTCGAGGGGCCGCGGCCGGGAGCGGGGGGCGCCCCGGGGGCGGCGGCACTCACCGAGGCGCAGGAAGAGGACGACGCTGAACATGGAGAGCAGCGTGGGCACCACAACGCCCAGGAATGTGGGCAGCTTGCGGGGGGCGGCGGCGGCCCGGCCGCGCTCCCGGCCCCGCTCCTCCTCGGCCGAGCCTCCGCACAGGCGGTACGTGAGCAGCGCGCTCCGCTCCGAGCTCGCCATGGCCCAGCCCGGCTCGGGCCCC